>JAEIII010008413.1:0-30694 GCA_018905755.1 Drosophila ohnishii | reverse complement strand
CTCTGGCAGGAGGCGAAGAAAAACCCTTTTTGATCCTGATTTTTCTTCAAACGTTTGCACACAATATTTTCGCATAAGTGCGACAAGTGTCCTCAGATCGTCTGGTGAGCGCATCATGGGTTTTTTAGCTCCGAAAGGCGTTCAAGATAATGCACGTCTACCCCTCCCTTAATAAAAGCCGGGTGATTCATCAGGCGAGCATGCAAGGGAATGGTTGTGCTGATGCCATCAATTCGGGTTTCTGACAGAGCCGCCCGCATGCGGGCAAGAGCATCCTCTCTATTGTGCCCGTGCACGATAATCTTGGCGAGGAGGGAATCATAATGCGCTGGCACGCGATAATTATCGTAAAGATGTGTGTCCACTCTTACGCCCGGACCACCGGGAGGAATCCATTGACTTACAACTCCTGGCGAGGGAGCAAAACTATCCGGATTTTCCGCCGTAATACGGCATTCGATCGCATGTCCGTCAGTCCGGATATCCGTCTGAGTGAAGGGAAGAGGCTGTCCCATGGAAACACGAAGCTGAGTTTCAACAATATCTATCCCGGTTGTCATTTCTGTTACCGGATGTTCGACCTGAAGTCGTGTGTTCATTTCGATGAAAAAGAAGCTTCCATTTTCATAAAGAAACTCGAATGTACCAGCACCAACATATCCCATATCCCGACAGGCCGCGGCACAACGCTCCCCGAGCTGAGCAATGACACTGGGGGAGATGTCAGAAGCAGGAGCTTCTTCAAGGAGTTTCTGGTGACGGCGCTGTACTGAGCAGTCACGTGCACCGAGCCAGACAGAATTTCCGTGTGTATCTGCTATAATTTGTATTTCAATATGGCGTGGATGGCACAAAAAATGTTCCATATAGACGGCTGGATTGCCGAACGCGCGTCGTGCTTCTTCCCGAGCACCCTCGACAGCCACATCAAGGGCTGCGGGTTCGGAAACAACGCGCATCCCCCGTCCCCCACCTCCTGCGGCTGCTTTGATAATGACGGGGTATCCTATCTGAGCCGCGATTGTCTCAACCTCACTCCGATTTTCTGGAAGTGCACCTTCTGTTCCGGGCAGGCAGGGTACGCCCGAGCGTGTCATGTGGCGCCTTGCTGCGATCTTGTCCCCCATTTCTCTCATGACCGAGGGGGCCGGACCGATGAAGACAAGGCCGGCGTCAGTAACAGCTTCAGCGAAGTTCGCATTTTCAGATAGAAAGCCGTAACCCGGATGGATCGCGTCTGCCCCCAGGAGTTTTGCAGCACGCAGAATACGTGAACTATCAAGATAGCTTGCGGACGCTGGAGCTGGTCCGATACAGACAGAGCGCGCCATAAGCCTTAAGTGTGCGAGATTGGCATCTGCTTCTGAATAAACGCCCATAGCTTCAAGTCCGAGCAGACGACATGCTCGGGCAATGCGTAGGGCAATTTCTCCGCGATTAGCGATCAGGACGCGTCGGAATTCAGGCATCAAGCGTCTCAATCATAAAAAGAGGTGTGCCCGGCTCCACGCTCTGACCGTCTGCCTGAAGTATAGAGAGGATACGGCATGAAAAGTCTGCATCAATCCGTGAGAGTGTTTTCATTACCTCCAGAATGTAGAGTGTTTCTCCAGCCTTCACAGTATCGCCTGGCTGTACGAAGGGTGGTTCATCTGGGGAGGGAGCAGTATAAAACTGACCATGCATTGTTGCTGTGATCGTATGTTGAGTATTGCCAGATTCAGACGCAGGCGTAGCGGCCTCAGCTTTCTGCGCGTGAGGAGAGTGAGTATCATTGGTCAGATGGATGATGGTATCGCCCTCTTCAAAATGAAGCTCTGCAAGACCTAATGTACGCATCTGCTCCATGAGCGATTCAAGTTTTGAGAAATCTGTTGTCATGAAGCATGACCCTGCTTAGCTGGCGCGCGGACAAGTATGCCTTCAGCTTCAAGTGTGTTCCGAAGGTGACGGGCGAGCGTAACCGCCTCAGCACTGTCACCGTGAACACAGATTGTATCGATTGTCGTAGCCAGAAGCCGTCCGCTCAGTGTTTCAATCGCGCCAGCATGAATCATACGCAATGCCCGCTCTGCCACAGCTTGGGGATGATGAAGGACCGCGCCGGGTTGAGCGCGTGGGAGCAGATGTCCATCTTCATCATAGCCACGATCGGCAAAAATTTCAGAACGGATGGTCATGCCACGGTCTCTTCCCAGTTGTTCCAACGCACTATGCGCGATGGCCACGACTGGCAGGGAGGGCTCGACGGCATACACTCCGTTAAGCACTGCCTCTGCAATCACAGGATCATGCTCTGTCAGATTAGCGAGTGCTCCGTGGGCTTTAAGATATGTAATAGCATGACCACTATAGGTTGCCATCGCACAGGCAGCGCCTAACTGGTAGGCAACGATGCGCTCGATTTCCAGAGGTGTCATCGGCAGGGGACGACGGCCAAACCCCCACAAATCCGGAAACCCCGGATGCGCCCCGACCGCTACGTTATTTTCATGGGCAAGAGCAAAGGTTTTTGCCATGACCTGCGGGTCCCCCCCGTGGAAACCACAGGCCACATTTGCTGATGTCACGATGCCAAGCAATGCGGCATCATCACCAATGCTATAATGACCAAAGCTCTCGCCAAGATCGGCATTAAGATCGATCGTTTTTGTCATTTTTTCTGGTTCCAGGGGATAAGAGAGCCGCGCAGTTCAGAAAGCTTCGTCGTATTATCCTGAAATTTCCGGACAGTGTCCCGCTGCCGTTGCACCGCAGCGTCTATATCAATCTCGTGAAAAAATACGGACGCGCCGATGGGTGCCTGTGCGAGAAGGCGGAGGTCACTTTCGATCACGGTCGCAATCTTAGGATAACCGCCCATAGTGTTGGCATCAGCAAGCTGAATGATTGGTTGCCCTGAAGGGGGGATCTGCACAGTGCCGGGCATGATGCCGTGTGAAAACAACTCTCTGTCAGAAGCACGTCTGAGCGGGTCGCCTTCCAGACGATACCCTGCGCGGTTGGCCTGGGAAGTAATGCGCCATGGCTGGGAAAAAAAACGTGCCCTGCTTTCGGGTGTGAAGTCATGATATTCTGCTGCAGCGAGAGCATGCACAATCACAGATCCTCGCTCGGGAAGAGGTGGAGGGCAGGTTAGCCCATAACCACCAGCCGGCAGGGAGAGTGTGCGTGGGCCGCAGGGTATATGGTCATTCCGTTGAAGCCCACGACCATGGTACCCGCCAAGTGCGGCCTTGAGGTCGGTAGCTCGTGCGCCGAATACGATTGGTACATCCAGCCCTCCTTCAACGCAAATATAAACACGGCAACCCTTTTCCAGAGCACCGCACGTCAGGATTTGCCCTGCTTTCGCTGTGATTGCCCAATTGGCTGGTAGTGAAAGGTTGTCCAGAGATGCATTGCACTGCGCCCCGGTGATCGAGAAGCTTCGCTCTTCCAGAAAGCGTATTCGGAAAGGAAAGAAAGCGACTTCGATTCCTGCTGCATCAGCAGGATTGCCAAGCAGGATGTTTCCCAGGGCCAGTGCAGAGCGATCCATTGCGCCGCCCCAAGAAACGCCTAAGGACATTGCCTGAGGACGCCCAAAATCCTGCACGGTATTAAGAGCGTTGCTCGTAAGAATTTCTATCATCGGGCATTCACAAAGCGTACACGGTCTCCGATCTCGAGGTAACAGGGTGGGTTTCTGTTATGATCAAATAACGCAATATCGGTGTGTCCGAGTTGGTACCAACCTGACGGTGCGGTGCATGGCATAACCCCTGCATTGCCGCCACCGATAATGACGGAACCTTTCTCAACCGCCATGCGCGGCACCTGACGGCGCGGAATGGCAAGCTGTGGGTCAAGGCCCGAGAGATAGACAAAACCCGGCATAGCTCCTACGGCAGCGACCCGATAGGATGTGTTACTATGAAGAGAAATAACATCATTCATCGTAAGATTCGAGTAGTGAGCAATGGCTTTCAGATCTTCACTTGATTCCGAATCATACGTGACAGGAATACTGATCATGCGTCCATCAGGTTCATCTGAAGAGGCCTGATACCATGCATCTTCCAGCCATATCCGGGCTTCATGATGATCATGCATCACGGCGTCAAACACCATCAAAAGGTTGTTCACGCCCGGAATAGCCTGCCTTACTCCTGTATGGCGAGCGAGAGCATGTGCGGCATTAATGACGCGTGCCTGAATACCGGCCTCGAATACAGTAGAAGAAGCGTCCAGCAGGAAGGCATTCTCTCCTGCGTAGCTGATTCGCATATTTGGCACGTTTCACTTTCAAGACGTTAGTACGGAAACAGCTTATCGAAACTCTGTTCAGTGTCTCGCCAACTGCCTTCATGTTGAAATTATACACGTCTATTTGCAAGGGAGAAACGCGCAGAATTCGAAATTAAACCAGTTTCTCATGTTTTCATTGATTACGTTTTCGAATCATGTGTAATTTCTATTCGAATCGAACACTATCGTGGCAGCGTCGCAATGCCTGAACCACGCAGGCGGCAACAATCTGGGGGAAACGGAACGTGTCTGACGCATATAGTCGGCCCAAACGCCGCAAACGTATTTCCATTCGTTCCTGGGGAACTTTTTCTGCAGCGCTGGCTGGATTGGCGACTTCCGGCGAGGCTCATGCGGCAGACAAAACGACTACAACAGCGGAAACGTTGACGGTAGTCGGCTCTGCGCTGTCTCAGCGCAATAATGCCAGCGCGAACCCTGTTCAGACCATTACATCCCGGCAAATACAGAGGACGGCTTCCACAACTATTGGCGAATATCTTCAACGTTTACCAAGTATTGGCTCCTCTGGTACAACCAATACACAGACAAGTGGCGGATTAGGTATGTCCTGCACTGATATCCGTAATCTCGGTGCCAGCCGCGTACTTGTGCTGATTGATGGCAAACGACAGGTTCAGTCTGCCAGTTCCTCCCAGAGCTGTGTTGACTTGAATACAATCCCCGTTGATCTGGTGGATAGTATTGAAATTCTTAAAGATGGCGGCTCGGAGCTGTATGGAGCAGATGCGGTTTCTGGCGTTATCAATATCAAACTGAAGCATAATCTGACGACAGGAGGTTTCACCGTTCGGGGTGGAATCACGGATCAGGGAGACGGCCAGACTGGTAAAATCTCCGGTCACAAGGGCTTCAATTTTGATCAGGGGCGCGGCAATATCACGCTGTTTGGGTCCTATGAAACGGTTAGTCCGATCATGCAGCATAATCGGGCATGGGCACGGGACCCTCAGGTGACTAATCCTGTCAGTGGTAAGCCTGCTTATGGCTCATCAATTTCCACAGCAACGCGCGTTATGGACCCGGCTGGGCGTTTTAATCTCGTGCAGTCACCGAATGGTGATTTCACACCGTTTTCATCAGCCGACAACTATAATTATGGGCGTGATGGCAATTTGACGAATTATCTTCAGACAGCCACGCTTCATGGTCAGGCGCATTATGATGTGACGGACTGGTTCAAGCCTTATGCGTCGATTTTCTATTCTCACAAGACAACGCAGCAGACTCAGGCACCTTCACCGGTGACCGGGAGTATTTATCCATCCACATTGCCGAGTAGCTTTATTCTGCCGTCCGGAAACCCGTACAATATGTGGGGGCAAGATGTGAATATGTATAAGCGCATGGATGCTTTTGGGGACCGTCAGTTCGGGCAGGCCAGTGACACATGGCAGGTGAATGCTGGTGCAAAGGGGCATATTTTTGGCGGCTGGAATTATGATGCCTCCATGGCTTACGGAGCCAGCGATATGACCCTACGGGCGCAGAATGTTGTGAATTATAATCACATGATGCAGGAAATGGGTGTGCGGCAGCTTACGCCCGGCGACGCACATAGTGCTGTGGTTTATGATCCGTCAGTCTGTGCAGCATCCAGCGGCTGCGTGTTGCAAAACCCGTTTGCGCCGTGGTCACAAAAGGCTGTTGATTACGCATCTGCGACCATTTCCAATCACACATCCTATCAATTGCGTGATTTTAATTTTCGCGTGCATAATAACCATCTTGTGCATATGCCATACGCTCATGGTGGGGATGTGGGGCTGGCATTTGGTGTCGAGCATCGGAGTGAGCAACTCAGCTTCACACCTGATCCCTTGAGCAACGCTGGTGATATTGCTGCGGCAAACGGAAGTGCCTCAGCGACGGGTGGCGGCTTTAATACAACAGAAGTCTATGGTGAGCTGAACGTTCCGTTCCTGCGTAATGCATTTATGGCGAAAGATCTCTCTGTTGATGCCCAAGGGCGGTGGTCGCGCTACAATACATTTGGAAGTACGCAGATATGGAAAACAGGTATCAACTGGGCTCCTGTTGATGACATCCGCTTTCGGGCTACGCTAGGGACATCATTCCGGCAGCCTAATGTTTATGAACTTTATGGTGGCCGAACGTTATCCTACCAGTCAGCGCATGATCCCTGTGCGCAGGTATCGTCCTACGGTGCTCTGAGCGGGAATGTCGCAGCGAATTGTGCTCTGCAGGGGATCAATACGGCTAGCTTTGTGGATGCTAATGCGGGTAAAATTCCTACGATTTCAGGTGGCAACCCAAATTTGCAGCCGGAAACAGGGCGAACATGGACGGTAGGAACCGTCATTACTCCCCGTTTTGCCCCTCATTTCAACGTTTCCGTAGAATACTGGCATTATACAATCAACCACACAATCAGTGCTCTGTTGCCGCAATACGTGCTTGACGAGTGTTATACAGGTGCTGATCCATCCTATTGCAGCGACGTCTCCCAGCGTACGACAGGGAATCAGATCTCGACCGTGCAAACGCTTTATCAAAACCTCGGAACACTCCGAGAAGACGGTCTGGATTTTGATCTGAGTTATAATATTCATCTCTTCGGGAAAAACTACCTTTCTCTGTCAAATAATTATCAGCAGGTTTTTGGTTACAATCAGCAGAACGAGCCGAATGGAAAGTTTTATAATTATACAGGCCGTATGTTCAACCAGACTGGTTCCGGTATCCCGCGTATTCGTGACTATGCGACCGCAACCTGGAGCCATGGCAATGTCGCTCTTACCTATATGATGAGTTACACGAGCGGCATGGTGTGGAACAACGGCACGACGGATCTGACAGCGAAAACTGCCGGACAATATCGCACGCCGGGCATATTTGCTCATGACCTGACCCTGACATACACGTTGCCACACTGGACGATCGAGGTCGGCGTCAACAACCTGCTTGATAAAAAACCGCCTTTTGTTCTGGATTCCTATTTTAATACGGCAGCGGCTCTTTATGGTGAAGAAATGATGGGGCGCTATGTTTTTGTTCAGGTCGGCTCAGTCTTCTGAGCTTCTGGACGTTCTCTTCGGACATTAAACAAAAGGAAAACGGAAATTATGGTTGATCACGGTTCTTGGATGACACTACTGGGTCTTGGAGTGATCATCGGCGGCGTGATCTTACGCATGAATATTCTGTTTGTGGTAGTGGCGAGTTCACTGATAACGCCGCTTCTAGCTGGTAAAACACCCTATGAGGCAGTTGCTATGCTAGGGCATTATGCAACCTCAGCCCGCTATATCAGCGTTATGTGGACAATTCTTCCGCTTATCGGGTTGTTGGAATGGGCGGGTCTTGCGGATGCTGCCCGGGGGCTGGTTTCCCGCCTTAGCCTTAAGACGCCGGGGCATGTTTTACAGGGATATTTTATACTACGTCAGATTTCTGCGGCGTTAGGACTGACGTCTCTCGGAGGGCAGGTTCAGATGGTGCGACCACTGATTGCTCCAATGGCAGAGGAGGCCGGACGGCATATAACAAACGGGACCCTGACGGCAGAAGAGAGAGAGCGGTTGCGCGCTGCGGCGGCCGCTACGGACAATGTTGCAGGCTTTTTCGGCGAGGATATTTTTCTGGCTGTCGCCTCAATTCTGCTAATGCAGGCCGTGCTTGAGGCAAATAATGTTCAGGTCTTGCCCTGGCAGCTTTCTGTTTGGGCTATCCCTTCCGCCGTCATGGCTCTGGCTGTTTCATGGCTATGTTTCCGAAAGATTGATCGTAGTCTGAGGCGCTGACAGCATGATAGGGATGGAAATAATCTATGCGGCGCTGGGGCTGTTCTTTTTTTACACGGCATACAGCGCGCTCCGGCGTGGAGCAGGGCAGGGTGCTGCACTGGCTGGTTTTTGGGGACTGTACGGCCTGCACTTTATTGCGGGTTCGGCCTTTAATGATTTTTCCAACGGCCTGATCATTATTGGCATGACTTTTCTGGCGCTGTGTATGCGCAGCCGCTCCTTGATGCCTGCGGGTGTTGAGGCGCTGCCATTGAGCGGTTCCGTGCTTGCAGGAGAAGATGGGGCAAAAAATAATAGTATGGTGCGCCTTCTGCTGCCTTTGCTGGTTGTTCCACTTGTGGCGGTGCTCTTTGTTCTTGCCGCTCCATGGATGCACTGGCACGGACGTTTGTTAATTGACCCCAAGCGGGCTAACCAGATCGGTTATGTGCTGGCAACGTTGGCAGGCCTCGTGGTTGCTTGGTGTAGATTGCGTCCTCCTGCCGGGCTTCCTTTTGCATCGGGAAGTGCTCTGGTCTGTCGGGTGGGCTGGCCACTGGTTCTGCCACAGATTCTGGCGACCCTTGGAGGTGTCTATATGGCTGCTGGCGTTAACCAACAGCTTGGGGCTTTACTGACAATCATTCTGCCAGCCGGGAACGAGCTGGCAGCGGTGCTGGGATATACAACAGGCATGATGCTGGTGTCAGCGCTGGTTGGAAACGCTTTCGCAGCGTTCCCTATTCTTTTTGGTGCGCTGGGCCTACCGGTTCTTGTCCAGAGTTTTGGTCTGTCTCCGGCACCTGTCGCTGCCATTGGCATGTTATGCGGTTTTAGTGGTACGCTTCTGACCCCCATGGCGGTCAATTTCAATATCGTTCCAGTTTCTCTGCTTGGGCTTCAGGATCGTTTTGCCGTGATCCGCGCTCAAATTCCGGCAGCGCTTTTCGTGTTCGCAGGTAATACTTTTCTGCTTTATGTGCTTACATTCTTTGAAGGACATTCATCGCCATGACGTTCGACCAAACGACGGCTGACCGTTTTGCACGGATCGCACTGGGCCATGTTAGCCGTCAATTTC
Organism: Drosophila ohnishii; assembly: GCA_018905755.1. Lineage (NCBI taxonomy): Eukaryota > Metazoa > Arthropoda > Insecta > Diptera > Drosophilidae > Drosophila > Drosophila ohnishii. Next base: position 21,556 of record JAEIII010008413.1, on the reverse strand, counting down.
CTTATTTTCCTGGCCATTGCATACTGAATGAGGAAGATCGGCCATTACCGCAGGAGAGCCATCCTATATTTTATGGCAGTTTTGACTGGCATTCCTGTGTTCATGGTTATTGGATGCTTGCAACCCTTATAAAAAGTTTTCCAGATCTTGAGGCGAAAGACGATATTATCGCTTTGTTTTGCAAGCGTGTTACCACCAAAAATGTTGAGATTGAACAGTCTTATTTTGAAAATCCTTTGCGCCGTAGCTTCGAACGTCCCTACGGGTGGGGCTGGCTGCTTAAGCTGGTCACGGAACTCCGTGCGCATCCTTATCTTTCCGAATTCGCGGATGTTCTGGCCCCATTGGCAGAAAAAATAGCAGCTCTTTATCGGGATTTTCTGCCATTGGCGGTTTATCCTATCCGCGTGGGTACGCATTTTAATAGTGCTTTCAGTCTGCGGCTTACACTTGATTATGCAGAGGCTTTTCAAGATAAACAACTGGCGGGACTGGTACGTGGTCGTGCCAATGACTGGTTTGGGAACGATGAAGCATGTCAGGCATGGGAACCGTGCGGAGATGAATTCCTGTCATCCGCGTTGATGGAAGCCGTCTTAATGGCGCGAGTGCTGGATAGCACTGCATTTCAGGACTGGTTTGGTCGTTTTCTTCCGCGAATTATGGAGGGAAAGCCCGCAACACTTTTCACACCCGCGATGGTCAGCACGCGTAATGACGGCAAGATCGCGCATCTTGATGGGCTTAATCTGAGCCGTGTCTGGTGTTGGCGTGAGATTCTGGCTGTTCTTCGTCCTGATGAGGCTTTCAAGGCACTGATTGAACGGGCCTGTAAGGCACATCTTGATGCGAGTTTGCCGCATATCGTTGGTGATTACATGGGTGAGCACTGGCTCGCTACATTTGCTGTACTGGCTCTTCGTGGCGCTTGAATGGGAACGAACAGAGAGCGATGAGAGAAAACGTCCTTGGGTGAATAATCGAGCAATTGGAAAAATTTCGATTGCTCCCACATCCAATGGACTACGGCGCGCCGTCAGGTGAAATCTCAAAATAATATATTCAGGGTGTTTTCGGTAATTTTTATAATATAAAAATTATTTTCTTAAAATATAGAAATTAATTCTCATAAGAATCAACAGTCCATCCATTCTTAACACGTCTGAAAATTGGTGATGAAAAGCAACTCAGGATTGGAAACGGAAAACGATTTTTCCAACGGTTGCTTTGCGTCATAACACATAGAGCGGCATGCGGCGTGACGCCAGCCGCTGTGAGAACATCCGTCCCAGCGGAGAGAGAAGTTCCTGTGCTGATAACATCATCAACGATGACAATCCGTTTTGCAGCCTGAACCAGAGGAAGAAGATTGGGGTCCAGATACAGTCTTTTTGCTGTGCCTGGGCTGGTTATGGAAGAAATGGGAGCAGAAAGTTTCTCCTCATACCAGAATTTGCGAGAGGTGCTGAGTGGCACATAGCGTTCCAGTCCGCTGTGTCTCGCAACATAGGCAGCCAGCCCCAAACCAAGAGTAGGCATGCCGACAACCAGATCAGGCTTGATTTCTGCCGCCAGACGCCCCAGACCAGCACATATCGCATCTGCCACCTGAAAGGATGTCTGGTTGACCAGAAGCGATGCAACCGCCAGTTCACCAGAAGGAAGAGGGCGAAGTGGCAGGTCCAGCCTATGGTGCCCCAGAGAAACTCTGTAACGGTCCGTATAGGGAGCCTTAAGATCAACGTCAGGCGCAAAAGTCTGCCAGAAGGACAGGGTGCTCATGCGGCGTCTTCAACAAACGCGGCTAATAACCTGACTGCGCGTTCAAGAGCATTTTCGTCAATATCAAAAAGACTAGAGTGGTGCGGAGCTGCAATATCGGCTCCGATAAGGCAGTAGCCAGCGTGGCCGCCGCATTGCTGCACACGCTGCATCATAAAGGTTGCATCATCTCCACCACCAATCGGCCAGTTAGAGACAATAGTGCCTGTCTTCGTAGCAAGAACCGCTTTTTCCAGCCGTGTCATAATGGCGGGATCTGATTGTGCACTGATGGCGTTGCCGTAGAGATCAATCTCCACATTAACATCCTGTGTCAGAGCGGCGCCTTCAAGTGTGCGTCTTGCTCCTTCTGTCAGGCGCTTGAGCCCTTCACTGCTGGCTGCACGTAATTCAAGCTCCAGATAAGCCCGGTCTGCAATAACATTGCGCGTTCGACCCGCCTGTAGCAGTCCAACATTAATCCGTGTATCGGATTGACCGTCACGAGGCAAAGCGTACAGCCCAGCAACGGCCAGAGCTGCTGCGAGAAGGGCGTTTCGTCCCTCTTCAGGGCACATGGCAGCATGCGCTGCCCGACCAGTGAAAGTGACATTCCACTTTTCGGCCCAAAGAAATCCATCGGCCGTTAACGCAATCTGCCCGCTGGGAAGTTGGCACCCCAGATGGCTGGCCAGAAAAATATCGACATCATCTAGCAAGCCACTCGCGACAATCGGCTGTGCGCCGCGTCCCCCTTCCTCGGCTGGTTGGAAGATAAGGCGTACTGTGCCGTTCCATCTGGCATCGGGTTGCGCTAGTTTTTCTGCAACAGCAAGCCCGATAGCTGTGTGCCCATCATGGCCACAGGCATGCATACGCCCCTGATGAATGGAAGAAAAACCCTGAGTGTTTGGAGAATGCTGGTCAGATTGTGATTCATGAACTGGCAGCGCATCCATATCAAAGCGTAAAGCCAGAACAGGGCCCGCCCCCCTCTGGAGTTCACCACAGATAGCGGTTTGTCCGCCCGGCATTCTGTTCAGCCATCTTTCATCCGCTCCGGCCTGTAGCGCAGCCTCTTTTGCTGCAGTGAATGCCTGATCTGAGGGCAAACCACGCACACCATCCATGTGCATGATTTCTGGTCCGGCTTTTACGGTGTATCCCAGTTCAGACAGGCGTTTTGCGACAATTGCCGCCGTTCGGTATTCAAGAAATGCTGTTTCTGGAAAACGATGGAATTCACGGCGCATTGCAGTAACGTCACGGGGAAAATCCATCAGGCGTCGCCCAGAACCATCGTGGAAAAAACGTCTCCTGTCATGCCATCAGCAATGCCCAGATCTGTAACATGCGGGCCCGGATTGCAGGCCAGAGAAGCTCCCGTGACAAGCTTTATCATGCTGGTTGGCCCATTCCATGTGGTGGCGGTCGCTGCGGCATCCCGCACGTCAGTAAAATGTTTACCGACTATTTCGAGATTTTCAGGGGACAGAAGTCCACATACGGGGAGCTCGACTTGCACGAGGTGCTTGTCGGCTTTTGCCACGGCCATACCCCCGCCGCTGGCAATAAGAGTGTTGGCGACACGCGCCATCTCAGCCGGGTCCCGCCCGAATACGGCCAGGTTATGACTGTCATGGAGAATAGTTGTGCCAATTGTGGCTGACCAGTCTCCCCATCCTTCGAGAACACCAAGCCCCGGAGGCGAATTATCACCATAACGATTGAAAACAGCCATGAGGACGGTATCAGGGGGGAGAATGAGATACCCGTCTTCTAAATCTATCTCCCGTTCGCCCCAGTGAGTTGTACGGGGTGTGCTCACGGTTCTAATTTTAACTTTAGATTTCTCTGTATGAGGAATTTTAAAGTCAGAACTCGTAACAGGTGTGCGCTTGACGGTATTCACTGGCATGCCGGGCAATTCCGGTGGCAACGTGGTGAGCAGCGTTCCACGCGACGCGACATGAACACCAGAAGCAAAGACCTCCAGCGGTGTAAAATCAGTCAGATTATCAAAGACGACCAGATCAGCACGACGGCCGGCAGCAACAAGACCGAGGTCACGGCGTTCCAGACGCTGAGCTGTATTCAACGTCGCGCATCTCAGGACGTCCAGCGGGTTCATACCCAAAGCGACCAGGCATCTGAGATGATGCACCATTCCGCCACGTCGCAGCAGATCATCGGGAAAGACATCATCTGTACAGAGAGTCACAGTCTGAGGAACCATACCCAGCTCTTCAAACGCTGCTACAGCTTCAGGGAGAATGTTCTCGTGTGAAACTCTGAGTTCCAGAGTCATACCAGACCGGAGTTTTTCCAGAATATCGGTTTTGCTGGTCAGCTCATGGTCAGATTCAATGCCTGCCGCCATGAAGGCCTGAAGGTTTTTTCCTGCAAGATTGCGGGCATGGCCACAAACGAGTTTGCCGCTTTTAAGGCCCGCATTGACAATGGCCGTCATGCGCGGAGCGTTATTCACGACGCCCCGCATGTCCATAACTTCTGCAACGCCAATAATTTCTGGCCAGGACAACATCTCAGCCATTGCGGTTGCGTCAAAATCCGCACCTGACCGTTCGAGACCGGGCGCGGACGGTACGCAGGAAGGTGCTTCTACCAGAATACGCAACGGGAGGCCTTTTGAGGCCTCAATTGCCCATCTGACCCCCGGCAAACCGCTAACATTCCCAATTTCGTGCGGATCCCAGCATATGGTCGTCGTGCCTTGTGGCACCACGGTCTGCGCATAGATACGCGGCGTCACCATGGAGCTTTCAATGTGTACGTGAGAGTCAATAAGCCCCGGAGCAAGAATGGCGCCTTTCAGGTCAAACTGCTTTATTGCATCCTGACGCTCACCTGTCGGGTGCATGCTAGCTATAAGAGGACCAACCAGTCCGACATCTGCGTAGCGAAGCTCTCCGGTTGCAACATCTGCCACACGCCCATTGCAGAGGAGAATGTCAAACGGTGCGCGCCCGCAGGCAGCATCCACTGCGCGCCGGCGGAGTTCTGGTTCTGCGAGTGAGCAGGTGACATCAACCATGCGTGTTCATCCGGTTGGCTGCTTTAACAAAGGTTTTGAGAAAGCGGGCCTTGTCAACTGCGGTGACGATTGTAACTGGACGTTCCCCGATATGGGGGCGCGTGCTTTCCGGCCAGACATGAGCGTAGCCGTAGTTTGGTCCATGGGTCAGATCAACATCCATGTAAGCCACAACCTTGCCGGTCACCAGAGCTGGATCAACAGAAATAGCTGCAGCCAGTTCATCCCACATGGGTTGTGGATGAAAATACTGGCGCAGATAGTCTGCAACAGGACCAGTTGAGCGTGTTGCCTGATCACGGATTTCCGCTGTCATGCGAATGGCGTTAGCAACGCCCCCCACGGAAACAACCTCAGGGAAAGGCGCTTCCAGAGTAATGCTGGCGGCCTCCGGGTCAAACATGAAGTTGAAGTCTGTGTAGTAGTCTGCGCTTTGCGTAACCTGTGAAAGGTTACCGTCTACAATGGCCCCCATAAAAACAAGGCGGCGACACAAAGAAGCAAATTCCGGATCCAGCTTGATCGCAAGAGCAATATTCGTCAGTGGACCGGCTGCCAGAAGCGTGATCTGGTGTGGGTGCGCATGGACCTGCCGTATCAGAAACAGGGCGGCTGTTTCGGAAGAAAGCTTTCGGTCTGGCATGCCTTCTTTCAGAGGTTTGACCGGCGGCTGAAAATCCGGGGCATCACCGCGCCATGCCCCTTTCCATGGCATTTTTCCGTTGGATTTTTCCCATGCCAGAAGCCGGGCGCGGGAGTTGACCAGAGGCTGAGTGGCGCCGGGAACGACTGGGAGTGTCTCTGGACTTCCGGCAATTTCCAGAAAACGGGACAGATGTGCTGCGGCCTCATTTTCCCACCCATCTCCGACCACAACAGTAAAGCCCAGCACGGTTGCCTTATCTGGTTGCCCAAGAAGCGGAATAACGGACTGGATGTTGGTCCCACCGGGTCCAGCAAAATCATTATCAATAATAATGTAATTAGGGTCCCCGGGTGTCTGCGCGTGGCCGTGAAGGGGAAGCAGAACAAACAGCCCAGCCAAAAAAGTTGAAAACCGTAATTTTGAAAGCATGGCTGAATTCCCTTCAGGCGTGGTGGCCGTGCATGTGGGCAGAAACAATAAAGAACATGATGAAAATGACGCAAAGCCCCCACACAACGGGAGAGATAGTGCGGACCCGGCCTGTGGCAAGAGCCATTGTTGTATAGGACAAAGTACCAATTGCCATGCCGTTGATGAGGTTGCCTGTCAGAAGAGCAGTTAGAAAGGTGAGGGCGGCTGGAGCACTTTCCTTCATATCTGACAGATCGAGATGGCGGACACCCTGAAACATCATCATACCAACCATCAACAGAGACGGGGCCGTCGCCTGTGGCGGGATAATCATGAAAAGGGGCCATAAAAACAGGGCTGCAAAAAAGCCCCCCGCAATTACCAGAGCCGTCAAACCTGTACGCCCGCCTGCATGTACACCCGTGATAGATTCAGAATAAACGGTGACAATGGATGTGCCGAGAAGAGGGGCCAGAATACTACCGGCAGCATCCGTTACAAATGCCTCGCGTGCACGAGGGATCTGTCCGTTTTTTGAAACCATGCCCGTTGCAGTGACAACGCCGAGAAGATTAGCCAGTGTTCCAAACAGTTCTGTACACAGGAAAAAGAACAGCATGGGCAGAACATAGAGGAAGTTATGGATAAGATAGAGCGGTTCCAGATGGAAGGCCGTGGCATAGGGCCACTGCGGCAGGGCAAAAATATGCGCAGGCCAGTGTGTGAGAGTGCCGCCTTTTCCATCAGGTAAAAAAAGTCCGGCAACGGTGAGTGCTATAATTGAAAGGATTAACGCGCCGGGAATACGCCTGACCACCAGAACGGGTGTGAGAATAAAACCCGCCAGCGTCATGAGGACTTTCGGACTGCTGATCGACCCCATGGTGACAAATGTGGACGGACTGGCAACCACAAAGCCGGAATTACGCATGCCGATAAACATGATAACCAGCCCCACGGCGACCTGAATGCCAATACGCAGGGTGTCTGGAATATCATGAGCAATGCGCTCGCGGATGCGCGTCAGACTCATGATCATGAAGATCACACCCGTCAGGCAGACGAGTGCCAGCGCCGCCTGCCACGGCACACCCATTTGCTTGACCAGAATGATGGCAAATACGACGTTTGACCCCATTGCAGGCGCAACGCCAAGCGGGAGGTTGGCCAGCAGGCCCATCAGGGTGGTACTGAAAATGGCAATGAGGCATGTCGCGCTTAGAACGCTTGCGCGGTCCATGCCAGCTTCTGCCATAATCATCGGGTTAACGGCGACGCAATAAACCATGGCCGCAAATGTGGTCAGACCGGCCACAACTTCACGACCAACGGTTGTTCCGCTGGTCGTGAGTCCAAAAAAACGATCTAATCTGGGATATCGCATAAGAGTCAGAGGTCTATCTTGGCGGTGGCAAGAGCGGCAAAGCTGCCAGCAACATAATAGGTGGGCGACCCTTGCGAGGCGATCGTGCTGCCGTAAATGCCGCGGGTAGCTCTGGAGGACGCAGCAATACCTGCAACCCCGGAGAGATATTTGTTATCCCCCACATTCATGAAGTTCAGGCGGATTTCCGGTCGTGTATTCAGGATTTTCGGGGCGCGGTAACCAATATTCATATCAGCACTCACATAGCCGGGCATAGCCTGATCATTCATGAAGGTTGAAAACTGGCGACCAACATATTTGACAGAAAATCCGGCAAAATACGTGCCATCATCATAATCCAGCCCGACAGAAGCCTGTGCCTGCGGACTGCGCACAGCCATTTTCCCAGCAGTGGGCAGATAGTCAGAACCTACCCGGTAATTATTATCGATTGTGGCATGCAGATATTCGGCAGAGATATAGGGGTGGAGATGGTGCCAGGGGCGCAGGCCGATTTCAATATCCACGCCGCGGGATGTCTGCCCGCCTGCGTTAATGTTCTGCGTGATCTGGGCATTGTTCACAGTAACCTGTGTGGCCACCTGACGGTTTGTGAAATTATAGTTGAAGAACGTGATAGATCCATTCACAAGGCCACCCTGATAGCGATAGCCGATTTCTTCCGAAATCGAGTACTCCGTTTTCTGGCCTGGGTTAGCCTGTGTGGCGATTTTCCCCGTGGTTGCGCTGTATGTATTATAAAGCGCGTTAAGTGTGGGGGTGCGGAAGTTAGTGGCGACATCGGCAAAAATCTGACTGTGATCGTCTATACGGTAGCGTGCGCCGAGGTTAGGCGTTGCAACTGCCACATTCATGCCGGTGCGATATTGTGCTCCCGGCAAATAGTTGTAGCCAATACGGCTGACCATGGATTCCTTGATACCGGCCTCAACGCGGAGGCGATTATTGAGGGCGTTAAAGGTATCTCCAAAAAACAGTGTATTGACGCGGGTAATGGTGAGATTGTCATAACTCGCCAGACGGGTACCGTCAGAAAGCTTTACGTTCCCCAGATAACCCCAGACATTCGCCGGGCCACCATTCGCACCAACTTCACTGTAAGGATTGACCATTCGCTCACGTGACCAGTCAAACCAGTATCCAAACACAAGAGTATGTTTGCCCAAATTATAATGCACTTTGGATACCAGGCCGGGGCGATAGACATATGGTGTGCCGAACGGTGTATACATCATGACCTTATCGGTCGTGGTGCCGTTTCCGTTCAGATCCATGCTGTATTTCTGGGTACCGGAATAAATCGCATTTTCCGACATGAGAGAGGCGGAGGCAATTGTTCCCGAATTCCAATAGAAATACGGTGTGAAGTCAAAGCCCAGCTTATCATTAATGACAATATTCTGAGGTGCGCTCAGGATCAGAACCCGATAGGGGCTCTGATGCAGCTTCCAGTATTTTGTATCGGTGGGAGAAAATTTTTCGGTGTAGTTGGCGTGCCTTCCGTATTCCTGCCATGCTGACAGGCTCGGGTTGAGATAGGCCACTTTCATGGAATCATCGAACGTGACAGCCACAGTGCTGCGACTGCCATTGTCCCAGTCTTTAACCAGCTTGGCGTCCACATGCTGCTTATGGTCATCACCGGCGCCGCGAAAATGCGGTTCTTCTAGGTGAGACCATGCGACAAACGCCCGCATTCCGGTATTTCCGATATCGCCGCTTTGCAGCCGGACATATTCCCGATGGGTATTGTAAGAACCAAAGGAACCGGCAATCGTGGCGCCCATTTTGTGGGATGGTTCAATCAGCTTCATTGTCACAATGCCGCCAGATGCTCCGATAACCGGAGAGTCCAGATTGGCGGACCCCTGCTGCATGGTGACTTCGTTCAGGTTCTCTGAATCAACCCATTCGGTGGGAAACGCCATATAGGAACCGATATCGTTCAGGGGAGCCCCCTCCACGGTAAAGCCTATCTGATCACTGTTCATACCGCGGATTGTCATATTACCACTGACCATCCCAAACGGGTCGGCGCTGGCGACATTGGCGCCAGGGAGATTGCCTAAAAGCTTGAATACGTTTGGCGTTGGAGCCTGCTTGGCAATGTACGCTTGTGTAATCTCACTGCGCGATTTCGTGCCATTTTGAGGCACCATGCGGCCGCCTGCCACTGTTCTTGCAGATACAAGAATATCTTCGGCTTTAGAGATTTGCGGTTTTGCGCTCTTGCTAGCGGAGTGAGAATGGCGTTTCTCTCTGCTGTGGTTTGTGGGTGTATCCGGCGCAGCATACGCTGCCACCCAGAAGAGGTTGCCAACAAGGGCTGTACTCAGAAAGGTTAAAGCGCGCATGAAAGAAACTCTCGAACGATACGGAAGAACCCGGAAAGCCGGGCAACCTTGCAGATTGAGACAAAAAAGCGAGAGAAGGATCAACAAAGACGTATTGTGTTGTTATAAGACGTCTTAGCTAAATCGTTTTCCGATCCTTTTCAATACAAAATCGAAATATTTATGGGATTTTTTATGCCGGATGCTCTCTTCTCCGCCTATCTGGAACCGAATGACCCAACCCCGCTCTATCTGCAGGTTGGCCACCATATTTCTGGCTTGATCGGTAAAGATGAGCGGTTCATGGACAGACTGCCGTCCGAGGCCGAGCTATGTCGGCTTTATGGTGTCAGTCGTATTACAGTGCGTCAGGCGCTGTCATATCTGGCAAAAAGAGATGTGATTGTAAGGCAGCACGGGCGAGGAACATTTGTCGGGGCGGTGCATCGGCCGGGGCGCCAGAAGACCATTCATTCCTTTTTTGAAATTCTGGCAGATAAAGGGCTGCGCCCCCGGATGACGCTTCTGGATTATCGGATGCAGCCCGCACCAGAGGACGTGGCAAGAGGGTTCGGTGAACAAGGAGACGTACTGTTTATTCGGCGCGGATATTGTTCTGCAGAAGGCCCCCTCGGCGTAACGGAGGTTTTTTATCCGGGCCATCTTGCCAAAATGGTGACACCTGAACTTGCGGGCAGCAAAACGTCAGCTACTATTTTAAAGGATATCTTCAAATTTCAGATAAGCCATGCCGATATATCTATCGGTCTGACACAGGCTGCTGATGATGTGAGTGAGTGGCTGAATATTGCAAGAGGATCTGTACTGCTGAAGATCAAACGTGTTACGGCCTGCAAAGGGCAGGGTATATGTGAGTATAGCCGACTACTTGTAACAGAAGGAGCGGCCGATTTTCAGATTAAAGCTGATGGTGAAATGCTCAGTGAAGGCATGTTACATGACTAAGAGATCAAGCATTTTTTTGCGTCTCATGCCCGAAGGATCGAAAGCAGTTCCATGAGAATGTTCTGTTTTCTATCGTAATTATCATCTGTTTGATGAAAACTTACATAAGCAGAAGTTTTTTGATGTTTGCTTTTAGATCCTGACTCTGTTGGCTCACGCGAGACAGTATCGTTCACTGGTGTGATCTGGTGTTGATTTTTAACAGCCCGTATCTGATGTGTGAGATGGAGATATGGCTTTAAAAGAGAATTTTCTCGGAGATGTGAAATTAATTTTAGAAAATCAGATATATAACTTTATGTTTTTTCCTCTACTTTTTTACGGATACTCCAAAGCATACGACGACGCAGCAGCCCGCTGACAGGGCGGATAAGAAACCAGTATGGCGTGAAGTGCTGTGTGGCCGCTTTGCTAAGGCACAGGACACGTGTTTCGGTTATAAGGCGACATTGAGTTTTACTAACGGATATAACAGCAAAACCAAGAACGAGTTTGCAGATATTTCCCTGTTTTATGGCCATAAAAGCATCTGGAGAGGGAACAGAACAAAGGCCATAATTGGCATGCCAGAATGCACCAGCCAGACCATAGACTAGAGCATGTTCTGTGCGGGCCAGAAGAATGAAATCCTGCATGTCCAGCGGAGAAGAGGATAAACGCTTGAACAGCCTTCCCGGCAGTTCTCTAAGAGCAATAACCGGGCGTAAAAATGGATCTTCTTGCACGCGATAGATTGCTATAGCATCAAGAATATCAGACGTTTGGCCACGCACGTTTATCGCGTGACGTTCCGAAAAATTATAACGAGGCAGAAAAACGTCAAAAATATTCATCGTATCTTCAACTTTACCAGTGGATAGAGCGACCGGTCTGTAAAATTAAGCATTGTCTAATCCAAATCCAACGATCCCTCTTTTGGGTGATGAAACTGGTACCAGATTACTATCGCACAGCAAGTTGCGGCTTTCACTTTTTAACCATTCGGTAAAAGATGCTATGCTGCCTGGTTGGTGCCGTAGGCGTTCCTGAAATAATCCAGCAGGCAAATAATTGGTTATGATCTGGACGGGCAAGAATTTTACGGTACCGTGATGACCAGACGCTCAAACACGTTATGATGCATTACGATCACTGTATCGTGCCGGTTCAAATACATAGCCTCTTTCACGGGTAAAAGAGAGAGGCTGGGCCACCTCAACACATACTAATATTACAGCCAAGCAGCGACCATTACCCTCTGTGCCGGATAGGCAGATTACGTTGTGCTTATGCCGCAGGTCTACGCTGTTTCTTCCTGTCGCAATCTGTGTAGCCGTCGCGTCCCGGAAGAACATGTAGCCCAACACTCTCTGGAAGCGGAGGGGGCAGCAGGCACGCATAAAGCTGCTTTTTTGACGAATTAGACGTTGTTGGAATAGTCGCCATATTCAATAAAAATGATGGAACACGTTGTTTTTGAAGAAATATTAGTTTTGGATTCTTCTCTATTGAAAGCAACCCCTCAAAAAACTCGAAATATTAAAAACCGATTTAAGCAGGCCCGTTAAAGGGGAAAAATTTCTTGAAAATCAACCTGTTATGGTTTCCACAAAAAAAACCCGCTTTATTATAGAGTATCTCTTTGAGTAACAAGCATGATATGCGTCGGACTATGTTGAAGTCGGATGAAAATCTTCACGAGCGCCACTGTTGATCTAAGTGGCTTTTTCTGGAGAGAGGCATGGTTTCGCGACGTTCCCTGCTAACGACGGCAGTTGCTGCTGCAATAGTCCCTTATGCAAAAGGGAGAGCGACGTCTCAAAAAGTGAACTCACAGGATCTGGCACTTCTCGACCTGCTGACGTGGGGAGCCTCTCCATCGGTCATTCGTGACTTCCTGACGCTCGGGCGTAAGCAGTGGTTGCGCGGCCAGTTCTCGCCCTTGGCACAAGTGTCTCTGCCGCCCGATGTCCAGCAGCAGATTGATGGCCTGACAATTTCCCAGCGATCGGCTGTCGATCTGGCAAGGAATTTCGAGGAGCAGGGCCGCGCGATAAAGGGGATTGCTGATCCAGCCGCTCGGGCAGAGGCGAAAAAACTCTATCAGACCGAGATGACGGATATGGCGCGACAGGCCGCTACGGCCTCCATCCTGCGGGCTCTCTACGCGCCAGATCAGTTGCGCGAGCGCATGACGTGGTTCTGGTTCAATCATTTCAACATCTATCAGGGTAAAGGCATAATCCGAGTTCTCGTTGGGGATTACGAGCAAAATGCCATTCGCCGCCATGCACTGGGCTACTTTCGTGATCTTTTGATGGCCACACTCCGCCATCCCGCAATGATGCGTTTTCTTGACAACGCCGATAACAAAGCAGGCCATGTGAACGAGAATTATGCCCGCGAGATTATGGAGTTGCATACGATGGGCGTCGGTTCCGGCTATACGCAGCAGGATGTTGAGCAACTCGCCCGTATTTTAAGTGGTGCGGGTATAGATGTTCGCCCTGATAATCCCAGACTGAAACCAGAATTACAGCCTCTTCTGGTAAGAGACGGAGCCTTCCTGTTCAACCCGGCCCGCCATGATTTTAGCGATAAAATTTTTCTGGGGAAAACTATCAAGGGCAGCGGCTTTCCGGAGATCGAGCAGGCAGTGGACATGCTCTGCGCTCATCCTGCCACAGCACGCCATATCGCACGTCGGATCGCTCTGTATTTCGTTTCCGATAACCCGCCTGAGAGCCTCGTCGCCCGTATGACGCGGCGCTTCACGGAAAGCAAAGGGCATATCGCCAGCGTGCTGGATGTTATGATCATCTCTCCGGAGTTTGTGGCCAGTCTGGGAACGCGTTTTAAGGACCCGGTGCGGTATGTCTATTCAGCAGTCCGTATGGCTTATGATGAAAAGCTGATTATCAATACCGCTCCGATACAGGGATGGTTAAACAGGCTGTCTGAAGGGCTCTATAACCGTCTCACCCCTGACGGGTATCCGCTGGACTCCTCAGCATGGTCATCATCAGGGCAAATGATGGCGCGTTTCGACATTGCTCAAAAGATTGGAGCAGGAGCGGCGGCTCTTTTCAGGCGACCTGATGAAAAAGGGGCAGGTGAGGCTGTTCTCCCTCTCCTGCAGAACGGAGCGTATTTTGATGTCAGGCGTGCCACGCTGTCTCGGCAGACACGGGCTGCGCTGGACGAAGCGACGTCTCCTCAGGAATGGAATACACTTTTCCTTTCCTCACCAGAATTTATGAGCTGACAGGAGACTTTCCGTCATGAGCCTCACTCGTCGTAACCTTGTGCTCGGAATGGCAGCCGCATCTCCGCTGACTATGGCTGGTCGGCTCTGGGCCGCGCCTGCCGGGGGTGCCCGGCTGCTCGTTGTTTTTCTTCGTGGTGCTTATGACGCTACCAACATCATCATCCCGACGGGGAGCGATTTCTACTATGCGTCCCGCCCGACACTGGCAATCGCGCGGCCTGACCCCGGCAATCCTCTGGCGGCTTTGCCTCTTGAGGCCGCGTGGGGACTTCACCCCGCTCTGCGCGAGACTATTCTGCCCCTGTACCAAAAAGGAGAAGTCGCATTTGTCCCCTTTGCCGGGACGGATGACCTGACCCGCAGCCACTTTGAAACACAGGATACGATCGAACTTGGGCAGGATATCAAAAACGCACGAAACTACCGTTCCGGTTTTATGGGGCGTCTGGCCCGGACACTGACTGGGGTCTCCCCAATTGCGTTTACGGCGCAGTTACCGCTTGCTTTTGACGGCGGGGGTGCCGTGCCAAACGTTGCCATTAATGCTGTTGGCAAATCCGCTATTACCGCCCGGCAGGCCCGGCTGATCAGTGACATGTATGCCGGACGCCCGCTTGCGTCTGCTGTGGATGAAGGCTTCCATATCCGGGATGACGTCTACCATGCCATTACAGATAAACTGACACAGGCAAGCAGGGGCGCCGCAAGCCCCAAGGGGTTTGAACTTTCAGCCAGACGGATTGGCCAGTTAATGCGTGACAGGTTCAGCCTTGGCTTTGTGGATGTTGGTGGATGGGATACGCACGTCAATCAGGGGGGAGCCAAGGGCTATCTGGCCGACCGTATTGGCGAACTGGGGCGAGGTCTTGCCGGTTTCAGTGAAGAAATTGGCCCGCAATGGCATAATACGGTGGTCGTGGTGGTCTCTGAGTTTGGCCGGACGTTCCGTGAAAATGGGGACAAGGGCACGGACCATGGTCACGGGAGCGTCTACTGGGTGCTGGGCGGCGGTATCAAAGGAGGGCGCCTGGCAGGCGAACAGGTTCCTGTTGAACAGAAATACCTGTTCCAGAACCGTGATTATCCGGTGCTCACAGATTATCGTGCGATGCTTGGTGGCCTGTTTCAACGACTATACGGTTTGGGGCAGACTGATCTTCAGACTGTTTTTCCCACTGCCAGCCCCGCGGACCTTAAGCTGGTATGAGGACCGTGGCGTGGCGGGCACTGCTGTACTTTCTAACAGTGTTTGTCTCCGTACCATCCGCCTTGGCGGCTGAGCCATGGTGTCGCATTCCCTCGCTGCAGACCGGACCCGTTCTCACATCTCTGGTGCATCAGCTTGAAAGGGAGCGCAACCGCTTACCTGCACCTTTACCTCGCCTGCATACAGAAGGCACTCTGCCGCATGAGGGTCTTTATGATGAAAGTGTTGAGGCTAAGCGTGACTTACCTCTCATGCAAAAAGCCGCGCTTGTCTGGCGTGTAACCCACGATACCGCATGGTTAAACGTCGCACGGCGCTATCTTTTGGCGTGGGTTACCACGTACCACCCCAGCTTTAATCCGATTGATGAGACCAGCTTCGATGCGTTGATTGACACTTATGCCATCATTGATTCTGCCCTGCTGCCAGCAGATCGTACATTAGTTAGAGCTTATCTTGAAAAATGGGCCAGCGGCTATGGTGACGCGATGGCGCATGCGGACAGTCGCTCAACATGGCGCAACAACTGGCAAAGCCACAGGGTTAAACTTGTGACGATGATGGCGGTTGCCCTTGGCGATGACGTGCTGTTTGAGAAGGCGCGTCTGCTGTTCCGTAAACAGATTATGGCCAATATCGCTCCGAATGGTGAAACCCTTGATTTCAGAGAGCGTGATGCACTGCATTATGTTGTTTACGATCTTCAGCCTCTGATTCAGGCGGCTCTTGCGGCCAGAACGCGTGGAGAAGACTGGTATCACTGGACGACCGGTCAGGGTGCATCCCTTGCAAAAGCGATAGGATGGTTAACACCTTATGTATCGGGTGAGAAACCGCACGAGGAGTTCGTCCATTCGGTCGTGCGTTTTGACGCGCTTCGCGCCAGAGCGGGGCTCAAAGGGTATTCTGGTATATTTGATCCCCGCTCGGCAGGCGCGCTCTACTGGCTGGCTTCGGAATTCGATCCGTCCTTGCGGGCTCTAGCCGAAAAGCTTCAAGCTGTGCCAGCACCTTTTATTAGTCTTTGTGGACAATAAGGGGAAGCAACCAACAGTCTCAGTGTCGGGTTATAAAGCCGTTATCATTTTGATTTCCGGACGCTCACCCTGTCAGATTTTTTTCTAAAATCGTAAGAATTACAATTTCTATAACCCGTTTTCTTATATCGCGTCATATCATCATCCCCCATGATCTCGGAACGGTGCCAGACGGTCTGAAAGATAAAGCCGGTTCATCCTGCGCAATTCGTCTGGAGCTCCGGGTGTGGTGGGGGCATCTTTTGTGATCATACCTCGTAAAATTTTCATGGTGTTGAGAACAACAGCTGCAATGTCTCTCGCAAGGGTTTCATCCAGCCCCGGTGCGCACACACGCAGGGCTGCCGCTATTCCTGTCAGGGCATGACCGCGTGCGCGGTTGCGGATCTCCATTCTGTCTGTCCGTGCTTCCATCAGAGCAGATAGCGACTTTACGCGTGGATGAAGGGTGACAAGCAATTCAATCAGAACATCTGCCAGCGCCTCTGGCGAAAGGGTGGCCGCGCGCAGGGCGAGGGCTGCGTATTCCTCTTCCAGAATGGCGATATGGCGCTGCACAAGCGCATCTGCCACCGCTTCCTTGTTCGGGAAGAAACGATACAAAGAGCCAATCTTCGCTCCGGCACGTAGCGCGATTTCCGCCATGGTCGTCGCCTCATAGCCTCGTTCCGCCATCAGGTCGGACGCAGCCGCCAGCAATTCCTCAACGCGCTGGCGTCCAGCCGCACGCATTGGTTGAAGAGGCGTCCGTTTTCCTCTTGACGTATTTGAGTCTTCCCTCAATTAATACTCCTGTTTGAGTATGCACTCAACTTAAAGCGGTTTTCATATGCCCGGATAACGCTTGGGGAAAGCAATCCGGACGTCAATAGGGAAGGTCTTATCATGATTTCACTCCCGGCTCGCCAGACAGCTCTTGTGCTGATTGATCTCCAGAAAGGCATAACGGGGCTTCCTCTTGCTCCACGATCAGGGGAAGACATTGTTGAACGCTCGAAAACGCTCGCGGCCCGTTTCCGGGCCGCAGGCTCACCCGTTATCCTGGTGAATGTTGCGTTCGCCCCGGATTTTGCCGATGCCGTGCATGCGGCCGTCGACCGGCCTTTTTCGCCGCCGGGAGGCTTTGCTCCGGACTGGGCGGAACTGGCTGACGGTCTTGCTAAACCGAACGATCTGCGGGTTACAAAACGGCAGTGGGGTGCGTTCTACGGCACAGATCTTGACCTTCAATTGCGGCGGCGTGGGATCACGACCATTGTACTTGGCGGGATTGCTACTAATCTGGGGGTAGAATCCACCGCGCGGGCGGCCCATGAGCATGGGTATAATATCGTTTTGGTAGAAGACATTATGTCCACATTTACAGAAGCGATGCAGCGTTTTGCCTGCGAAGAAATTTTCCCGCGCCTTGGCCGTGTGGTCGCAAGTGATGCAGTAACGCTGGATGTATGAGCGTCTGGTGTGCGCCATACCGTCCCCCGGTTTCGAGTAACGCCAGCATGAAAACGGAAAAACTATTGCCAGCCGGGCATGCAGATCAATTGCCGCCGGGAACGTGGAAAATCGTGAGTGTTGCGGCAATCGGGTCTTTTATGGCGCAACTGGACGCCACGATTGTCAATGTGTCACTTCCGGACCTTGTTACGACGCTCCATGCGCCGTTTTCCAGTATCCAATGGGTCATTAGTGGCTATCTTCTGGCCCTTGCCCTGACGCTACCGCTTAACGGATGGCTGGTGAACCGCCTTGGAGCGCGCGCGGTCTATTTATGGTGCTTTGGTGCCTTTACACTGACATCCGCACTGTGTGCGGTGGCATGGTCCGCGCCATCCCTCATCGGATTTCGCCTTTTGCAGGGGATGGCGGGAGGTCTGCTCGCGCCCATGGCGCAGATGACGGTTGCCCGTGTGGCGGGTAAACAACTACCACGAGTAGCCAGCGCCATGACGGCCCCTATGCTGCTCGCGCCGCTTCTGGGGCCTGTTGTGGCCGGAGCTATTCTCTCGTTTGCCTCATGGCGCTGGATATTTTTCCTGAATGTGCCGGTCGGAGTGGTCGCCATTGCCCTCGCAGCTCTGTTTTTACCGGATGATCGATCAGAAATACGCTCACGCCCGCTGGACCTGATGGGGCTTGGCCTTCTCGCACCGGCTCTGGTTGCATTCCTTTACGGCATGGATCACGTCGCGAAGTCTTCGGGGGTGATGATTCTTGGTGTATCGGTTGCCCTGTTTGCTTTGTATGTCCTGTCTGCACGTCGCAAGGGGGACGATGCGCTGGTTGACCTTCGCCTGTTTCGGATAAGGGCTTTTTCCGCGTCGGCAGTTATTATGTTCCTCACCAATGGTGTCTCGTTCGCCGGTCAGATGATGCTGCCAGTATGGCTCATTCAATCCTGCGGGATCTCGCCTGAACAGACGGGACTGCTCATAGCCCCTTTGGGGCTGGGGATGATGTGCGTATACCCACTTATCGGTCGCCTGAGCGATCACTTCCCTGTGCGGGCTCTGACCGGCTTCGGAGCACTGCTTTCCTTGATGGGAACTCTTCTCCTGACAGCACTGGCCGCTAATAGTCTGAATATTTTTTTGCTCACCATAGCCTTATTTCTGCGTGGTGCAGGGGGAGGGGCCGTTGGTATTCCGGCCATGAGCGCAGGCTACGCATCAGTCTCACGGCAGGACATTCCCATGGCGACAACTGCGCTCAACATTATGCAGCGTATTGGAGGACCAACTTTAACAACTGTCTGCGCCACATTTCTCGGCTGGCGGCTTGCAATAGGCACGACGCTCCATGCTACATCCCAAGCTTTCACGGAAACTTTCGGACTGCTTGCCGTGTTCCATGCTGTCCTGTTGCTTACAACGCGCTTTATCAGGACCTCAGAAGCCAGACGCAGCTAACAGCTAATCCGCTGGGAAAAGCTCTTTTTAAGTCAGTTTAGCGTGCTGGCTGAATTTTCAGACCAGCCATAACGAGCAATTCCCAAGAAGAAAAGAGTTCCTGTAGCCCAGTCAGCCAAAAGCCCGGACCTTTCATCCGGGCTTTGTCCTGTCAGCTTCAGAACGCGATGTTTATGGCGGTGCTGAGAACAACTGCGTCTTTAAAGACTGTGGTTCCGCCAACATGATTTACGTATTGAAAATCAGGCTTGATGGTGAATCCTTCCATGACATGAAAACCATAATAGGCCTCATAAATGGCCTCATGCCCCTGAATACCGTAGGGCACGCCATAATTTGCGCCGGGAAGAGGGAGGTTTGCGGAGGCCGCTGCTTCCTGAGATAAAATGGCGGAGCGACTGAATTTGGACCAGAGAAAAGCAATCCCGACGCTGTCCAGCGGGCGCTTCCATAATGCACCGGTGTCCATCAGTACCGTTGTAAAACTATGGCTGATCTGGGATGTCTTGCCAGAACCCCATCCAAAATAGCCCCCCAGAATGAGCCCGTTCATTTCACCGGGGCCGTGCCGGACAAGCATCTGGTCAGCCAGCACCCAGACTGAGGTCTGACCACTTTGTTTACGGGCTGGCTGGCCGGTCAGAACCCATGGAGCCCCATTGATATCTTCATAAAGGTCGTTGTAGCGGGAGTTATCATACATAATGCCGACTTTATAATGGCCGATCAGATGATTACGCCCGAATTCCGGAATCCAACCCGCCTCGAACTGAGAAGACAGCTTTCCAAGACGATCCTGCCCCCATGACCAGCCGGAAATTCCGCCATTATAGGCATGAGGAGAGACGGCAAAGAGGCCGCCCATCAGATAGAACTGCCGGATGGGCATCACACGCAGGACGCCGCCGATATTGCCTGAGGGCCAGCCACGCCCGCCTGTCATGAATTTGGTGGGGGATTCTCCGCCGCACAGCCACACATTCATAAAGTTACAAACCCATGGCGAGTTCTGGAAAAACGCGCCGGGCGGAATCCAGCCAACTGCAAGATCAATTTTGCGTTGTAGCCAGGCTTTTTCAAAATATGTCCAGACCAGATGCGCGACAACATTGCCACGGCTCCCGTAAATCTGCTGGACCTGATTGCTGTTATCGCCATACAGGCGGCTGAGATTGGTGCCGTGCCCGTTAACAACGAGCATATGCAGCCATAAATCGTCAGACCAGGAACTTGCGTGCAATAGTTTCTGCCAGTCAACATCCAGTGTCGCCCCGACTTGCCCGGCATTGCTATAAGCCCGTCTTTTACCGCCTGAAACATTGCCTGCAATATCTTCATACACATCCAGCGCGAAATAAAGTCCGCGTTTTTGCAGCCATGGCTGAATACCGCCCCAGTCTCCGAACAGGTGCGTTGTCCCGTAAGGAGGGCCAAATGACGGCGGGCCATAAGAAGCCTGCAAAAATCCGGGAATTTCCTGATAAAGCGGGACCGTAGGCTGAGTTTCCCCAAACGGGGTAGGGTTGGAAACAAACGGTTCTTTGGGGGCCGGTGCTCTGTTCCCGATAACGCCCTGAAGCCATGAGGGAATTTCTGTTTTTTTATCCGGCTGTGCGGCGGTTTGAGGTTTGGCATAGTCTTTTGGTGATACGGCGCTGGACTCCGGCGCCTCTGTTGAGGCTGGTGCATCCTGCGCCATAGCGGGGGGAGAGAACCCCGGCAGCCAGCTTGTCAGACAAAGAACGGTAAACAGACAGGCGACATAAACAGAGCGCACGGCACCGAAGCTCTGTCTGGTTTTAGTGGGTGTGATATCCAGTTCTGAGACACTGCGCATAGTATTGTTCCCCGGGAATGGTTTTGATCACAGCAGAACAAAAAATAATCCCGCCTGTTATCAAAGCATTCGACGTCTTTGTTTTTATTTTTCTCTTTGGAACAGTCTGAGGCCCCGCTTCCGGAGAACCGGGTTACCTTCGCATTTTAGGCGTCGTATCGTGTCAGGTTCGGCATCTATGTCTCCGATATTGTTTCTTCATCTCTGGACGCGGATTATGGCCTGAGGGCACGAAAATGCTTTCTCAGGATAAGGCTTGCGAAGCATGTTATAACAACAGCGTAGACAGCCAGAAGCAGAAAAGATGTCAGGCCGGGCAGATGCGCGATCAATTGTCCGACAACAAGCGGCCCTGCGACACCCCCAGCCAAAGCCGCACAGACGAGAGTGGGGCCTGTTTTCTTATTTTTTCCCAGCTGAGAGGAACCGAAAACAAAGAAATTTGGAAAAATGCTCCCGATGAAAAATCCTGATAACGGATAGGTTATGGTCGGAAGAATACCAGCAGAGGCCAGAAACAGCAGAACAGCAGTCCCGGCAAAGCCCGCAATGATCATCGGTGCCGTCGGGAAACGGTGCCCTGCAAAGCTGAGAGCAATGCGCCCGCTGAGGAAGAATACAAAAAACAACGAGAGAGCGTTGGCGGCCGTCACATCAGAAAAACTGCCGTTCACGAGAATAGACGGCCCCAGACCGATCAGACAGGCTTCAATGGCTGTTCCTGACGCCCCAATAAACAATGTTGCAAAAGACGGGCGGAATA
>JAEIII010008409.1:0-11948 GCA_018905755.1 Drosophila ohnishii | reverse complement strand
TGCTGCTGGGGCAGATGCCGGGGTCTCTGGAAGATGAACTGAAGGTGCCGCGGCCTCTGCCGACTGTGCCGGAATTTCCGGCCACCATGCCGTCTGTCGTGATTGCCAACCGCCCGGACATCCGGATGGCGGAGCGGCAATATGCTCTGGCTACGGCGCAGATTGGTGTGGCGGTGGCAAACCTGTACCCGCACTTTGTCATTCCGCTGACCTTCAACCCGAATGCGTCAGCCATGTATCAGCTGTTTCAGGTGAATGCCATGAGCTGGCAGTTCCTGATGATGGCCAGCCTGCCGCTGATGCATGGTGGCAAAATGACGTCTGAAGTCCGGGCGGCGCAGGCCTCGGCGGAAGCCGCGCGCCTGACATACCGGCAGTCCGTGCTGAATGGCTTCAAGGAAGTTGAAGACGCCATGGCCGCCTGGCATGACGATATTGAATATGCCGAACAGTTACACAAAGCGGCTGAGGACAGTGCCACGGCCAGTGAACGAGCCCGTAAACTGTACGGTGCAGGTCTTGTCGGGTTTCTGGAAGTGCTGACAACCGAGCGCACAACCCTGAATGCGCAGAATATGGAAGCCATGGCGCGGCTTGAGCGGTTGCGGGACGCTGTGAACCTCTACACAGCGCTTGGCGCGGGCTGGAAAGGCGTGGCGCTGACCAATTCGACCCTGCCTGTTTCCCTCGAAACGCAAAACGTGTTAGCGCGGGCTTTCAAGCAATGATCTGAAAGGTCACACCATGAGTGCGTCTTCGTCCCCTTACGTGCGTCGGCTGCTCTGGATTGTGGGCTGTTTTGTTGGTGGGTTTGCGTTGCTGTGTGTGAGTGGCTGGGCGCTTGTCGTGCATGGCAGCACGCAGGATACCGCGCTGGTCACAGCCCTGCGCTGGCTGCCGGTGGCAACAGGTGCGATTACGGTGGCGGCAGGGTTTTTCCTGCTCAGCCTGCCCGTGCCGGAAGACCCGGAAGACTTCTTTTTACCAGATGATGCTGATGGAGAACTTCAGCGCACAGACGGTAAATAACGCGACGACAACACTCTCTGCCCTGAAGAAAATCCCCTCTCACCTGTGTGTATGAGAGGGGAGGAAAGACTTACTTCTTCGGCAGACGAACGGCTGTGACTTCAATTTCAATCAGCCAGCCGGGATTGGCGAGCTGCGCGACCGCAAAAGCGGAGCGTACGGGCAGGTTGGGCTGCTTTTCCGTACCAAAATACTGGGTGTAGGCTTTCATCATGCCTGCAAAGTCGAGCTGCTTTGTGCGGGGGTCGGCCACCATATAGATGTGCATCTGCACGACGTCGCTCATTGTCAGGTTCAGCTTTTTCAGCTCACCTTCAATACGTTGGAGGGAGGCAAGCGTCTGGGCCTGTGTATCCCCGTAGGCTTCAAGGCTTTTGGGTGGTGCGGTTTTGTCCTGCACCGGCGCGCCCATGCCGCTGAGGTAAATGGTGGTGGCCCCGGCGGGCACTTCTACCGCTGTTGAGATGGGGAACTTGCCATCCCCGTGGCGGACAATGCCGCCTTCAGCGTGTGCCAGAGCCGGGAAGGCCGCCAGAGCCGCAAGGGCGGTGGCAGGGATAAGAGCTTTGAAGAGACGCACGTTATTCTTCCTCTACTGACAGATGGGGACGCATTTCGGAAACGTCTTCCGGTTTCAAGGCGTCAGTATAATGGTTTCCAAAATGTGTGCGAACGTAATTGACCACGTTGGCAACCTGCTGATCATCCAGCAGGCCTGCAAACCAGGGCATGCCACCAAAGCCGTTCAGCACGACATAGGCGGGATATTGCGCGCTTTTCAGCTTGGGGTTGCCAGCCAGAGCGGGGAACTGTGCCCCGGCTCCTACGGCGCCTTTGCCGTCCGGCATGTGGCAGCTCTGGCAGATGTGCCGGTAAATGGCCTCGCCATCCGGCAGGGGCTGCATTTTACCGGCAACGGCGCTGGCGCTGTCCGCATGGGCGGCACCGGGGGCCAGACCGCCAGCAAGCAGGCCAGCGGTGAGGCAGAGGGAGGAGATAAGCGGAAAGTGACGCATCAGGCAGCTCCCAGCGCGCGTTTGTGCAGACGGGTGACAGCATCCAGAGCGGACAGAATGGCGCCTTCCTGCCAGCAGCCGACGTAAGAGGCGTGTTCCCCGGCCAGCACGAGGCGGTTATCCACGGCGCAGAGTGTTTTGTAATGGGTTTTCCGGGCTTCTTCCGTCCACATGGAGCAGCAGCCGAGCGTCCAGGGCACGCGGCTCCAGGCCATGCTGATACCGTTTGAAAATTCCTTGCGATACTGAGGATGAATGGCCGTGCCCTGATCCAGTGCGCGCTGAATCCGCTGGTCTGGCGTCATACCAGCAAAGTCATACGCGGCGGGGCCGAACATGTAACCGCCGAGCAGGACAGCCGGGCCTTTTGAGAAAATGCCGTGGCTGGGGTAGGAAATCTGGCTGATCTGCTGATCGGTAAAGCTGATACCGCCGTAAATCTGGTCATCTTCCTCCCAGAACCGGCGTTTGAACTCCATGCCCATTTTAACAGAAGACGCATAGGGTACTGCGGCAATGGCGGCTTTCATACTGTCCGTAACCTGCACATCAAGCTGAGAGAGGACGGAAAGCGGAATTGTGCAGACGCAGTAATCCGCCTGGGCCTGCCGCACGGCGTTGCCGTGAGCGGTGTCTGTGTAGGTGACGGTCACGCCGTGATCATCCTGATGGATGGAAGAGACCTTGCAGTTCAGCGTAATGAGGTCTTTCACCTGCCGGGTGAAGCCTTTGCCGATCTGGTCCATCCCGCCGACGGGCTGGAACATGGTGGTCTGCATGTCCAGACGTTCATGAAAGGCCATCCAGTTCCACAGGCCGGACTGCATGACATCCTTACGGGCAAAGAGGTCTGACGGGACAGGCGCACCATCTACGCCACCACCCTGCGGTTTTTCAAAACCGCGGCGCAGGGAGCTGGTATTGCCTTTGGTGTAGGCCATGTCCTTGTTCAGGGCCCCCCAGGATTTCATGGCCTGACGGATGTGGGCGCGTTCATCGTCCGAGACAACATCATCCAGCTTGTGCTGATCAATCGCCTTGGCCAGCAGTTCCGCCGTAAAGCCGTTAAAATCTGAGGCCAGTTCCCGATACCGCACGGCCTTGCCACCAAAGCTGCCGCTGGAATGGAGCCAGCTATTGTGGTTCAGCTCGATAAAGGGTTCGAGCTGCACACCAAATTCCCGGCAATAATGCAGCAGGCCCTGATGGTGGTACGGGATACGCCATGGGCCGGGGTTGATATAGTTGCCGGATGCGAAGCCAACCTGTTGCGTGGCCCCCCCAAGTTCCTTGATGGTATCTCCGCCGCGCAGGCTGATGTTGCGGCCGCCGCTGCGGCTCTGAAATTCTAGAATCTGGACGTTGTAGCCAGCTTTCCGCAGTTCGTAAGCGGAAAGCATGCCGGACAGACCGGAGCCGAGCACCAGCACACGCGTGCCGCGTTTGGCTCCTGCAAGTTGAGGCGGCCCACGGAAGTCTGTCCCCATGGCGTGACCAAAAGTCGTCATGGCCTGATACAGCGCGGCGCTGCCAGCCAGAGTGCCGATGCGGGTCAGAAGTTGCCGGCGCGTCGGTGCGGTGGGCGGATGAGCGTGTGGCATCAGGTAATCCCGAGATGATCTCAAAAAACAATCAGTCCGCATGGCAGAACCAGCATGTGACCCAGCATGTGACAGAGAACAATCATGACAGGATCAGATTGTTCTCATTTCGTAATGCTAGGGCATATATTACGATATGACAACATCTGAGAGGCAAAGAGAGCGCGTAAAAAAACACCCCTGATGCGGGCCGGCATCAGGGGCATGAATTAGAGAAAAAGCTTGGATAGGCTTTTAGTTTGCAAACCGTGCAAAAGCGGGGCGGGTGCGCTGCTGCTCCAGAAAAGTCAGCATGGCGGTGCGGGCGCGTCCGGCATCTTTGCCAAGGCCGATCAGGCCGGAAATCTGTCCGGGATGCCGAAGAAGAGAACCGAGCAGAGCCCGGATATTCAGCCCGCCATCGGGTGAGAGAACCGTGCCGGCAACAGGCGGCAGAGACCGGCCAGCCGGGTCACACACCACGCGCAGCACGGCAAATGGCAGCCCGGCCTCTTCCGCAGCGCGGGCCAGAAAACCGCTTTCCATATCCAGAGCCGTGCACTGGCTTGCGGCAAACAGGCGCGCTTTTTCAGCTGCATCCAGAACAACCGTGTCACTATGCAGAAGCGATTTCCCCTGCACATCCGGCTGACCCGCGCCAAGAATGTGCCGCAGTGTCGGGTCACACACATAGGGGGTGCCCCATGCCATCACACGCTCCGGCACAATCAGGGTGCCGGGCGGGAAGGCCGGGTCCAGTCCGGCGGCCAGCCCGAAGGAGAGGAGGCAGTCTGCCCCGCAGGCGGCCAGTCTTGCAGCCTCGCGCTGTGCGCCGGTGCGCGTGGCCCCGCTGGCGGCAATGGCGGCATGCGGAAAGACCTGCCGGATCAGTCTGGATTCGGCCTTCAGGCCAACAAGAATACCGGGGCGGTTGGGGGCAACCTGCGTGGAACGTGTCATGGTTTTCAGAACCCAAAAGCAACGCGGCGTGTGTTGCTGCTTTCCAGATTGCGGTAACGGGCCAGCGCCATCAGAGGGAAAAACTGCCTGTACCCGTGGTAGCGGAGGTAAAAGACTTTGGGGAAGCCGACAGCGTTATACGGGTCTTCCTGCCATTCCCCGCTGGCATCCTGCTGCGCGGCGAGCCAGTGGATGCCGCGTGTTACCGCCGGATCATCCCTTCGGCCAGCGGCCATCAGGCCAAGCAGCGCCCATGCGGTCTGGGAGGGCAGACTTTCCCGGTAGGTGCCGTGGCTGCCGCCTTCATAAGACTCACAGCCTTCCCCCCAGCCCCCGTCCGGGCGCTGGACGGCGCGGAGCCATTCCACGGCCTTCACCACAGCATCATCATCATGCGAGACACCGGCTGCGTTAAGCGCACACAACGCGGACCAAGTGCCGTAAATATAGTTGGTGCCCCAGCGGCCAAACCATGAGCCGTCGGCTTCCTGCTCCTGACGCAGGTATGTCAGGGCGCGCTCAATCACCGGGCGGTCTTCCACATGGCCAAGCTGGGCCAGAAAGGAAATGCACCGCGCCGTAACATCGGCTGTTGGCGGGTCCAGAAGGGCTCCGTGGTCCGAGAACGGAATGTGGTTCAGCAGCTCTTTGTTATTATCGATATCGAAGGCGCCCCAGCCCCCGTCTCGGCTCTGCATGCCGAGAATCCACTGGCGGGCCCGCGCGATGGCGTCCGCACTGGCCGGGTCACCCTCACGGTGCAGCAGCATGCCCACTACGGCGGTATCATCCACGTCCGGGTAATAGTCATTCCCGTACTGGAAGGCCCAGCCACCCGGTGCCAGATCTGGATTATTGATGGCCCAGTCGCCTTTGACGTCCAGAATCTGCTTCTCGCGCAGCCAGATGCTTGCTTTGCGCAGGCTTTCCAGTGTTTCCTGCGGGGCAATGCCGCTGGGGCCAGAGGCAGCTTCCAGCAGGGCATGGCCGGAAAGCCCGGTGTCCCAGATGGGGGAAACGCAGGGCTGGCAATATGCCTCGCCCTCTTTATGGACCAGAAGGCCCTGCACAGCCTCCCATGCGGTTACGGCGCGCGGGTCCGTATCCGGCACGCCGAGGGCACGGTACATCATGACGACATTGGCCATGGCCGGGTAAATTGCCCCCAGACCATCCTTGCCGTTCAGGCGGGGTTCAATGAAATCAATGGCGGCCTTGAGGGCTTTTTCATGCGTGGCGGAGGGAATAAGGCGCACCGCAGGCCGCAGAACGCTGTCCAGCCCTTTGAAGACCCGGCCCCAGACGGAGTGATATGGCCCACGAATCCAGTCCGTGACACGCTCCGGCGCGGTGACGAACAGTTCCCGGATGTGGATCTGGCGCGGATTAACGGCAATGGGGCGCAGAGCCGCAAGCACCAGCAGCGGCGCAATCACCGAGCGGGACCAGTAGGACATGTTCCAGACGGAGAAAAACGCCTTGCGCGGCAGCAGCATCAGCTCCGCAGGCATGACCGGCGTGGCCCGCCAGGGCACATCCCCGAACAGGGCAAGCTGGATGCGGGTGAACACATTGCTCCGTTCGGCCCCGCCGTGGTCCAGAATGGCTTCCCGCGCGCGGCGCATGTGCGGGGCGTTAATATCCTCCCCGGTCGCTTTCAGCGCGAAATAGGCTTTGACGGAGGAGGAGAGATTGAACCCACCGTTATGGTACAGCGCCCAGCCACCATGCTCGGCACTTTGCGTCCGGCGCAGATAGACGGCAATTTTTTGCTCCAGCGCCTCATCAATCCGGTCCAGATAATGTTCCAGAAGGACATATTCCGCCGGGATGCTGGCATCCGCTTCCAGCTCATACACCCAGTGCCCGTCAGCCTGCTGGTGCTGCCCTAAGGCGGCATGAGCCTGTCTGACCACACGCTCCAGATCATCACTGGTCAGATCCTTCCCGGCCAGATCTTCCCCGGAAAGCGGGGGTTTGGGGCGTGCGCTGCCATCAGCGGCCATACGGGATGTTCCTTTTTACTGGCGTCTTGTTTTTTTAAGAACGGCGCAGGCCGAGCGTGTACACGGCCTTCACGCCTGATCTCATGGCGCCTTCAAGTGTGGCGGGGAGTCCGGTTGCCGTCCAGTCCCCGGCCAGAGCGAGGTTGATCAGCGGCGTGGCCGGGCCGGGGCGCAGGCGGTTCTGTTCCGGTGTGGCAGCAAATGTTGCGCGTTTTTCCCACACGACGCGCTGGTGCGGTGGTGTGGCGGGCAGAGGCTCTTTCAGCACAGGGTCACACGCGCGGCGCACATCATGCCAGATGGTGCGGGCCAGATCATCCGGGTCCTGCTCCGCAAAGCGGTTGGCCGCACTGACCGTGACGGAGAGAATATCGCCCCGCAGGAACACCCATTCCGCAATACTACCAACCAGCCCCATAAAGCCCGCTCTGGCGAAGGACCCCAGCGCACGCGGCGTGGTTTCCATACGGAAATGCAGGTTCAGAATACTTTCAAACGCGTTGGGAGCCTGAAAACCCGGCAGGTGCGGGGCCAGCAGGCCTTCCGCCACGGGGGCCGGGACGGCCAGAATCAGCGTGTCTTCTTCCGTGAGCGGGATAAGACCTTCCGCGCTGTGCAGGCCGGTCACACGGCCACGGCTGACTTCCAGCGCGCTGATGCGGCTCTGGGTGCGGACTTCTGCATGCAGGATGGCCAGATGCGCCAGTGCCGGGTCTACCAGTGTTTCAGAAAGCCCGTCCTTCGGGAACCACGGCACGCAGGCCTTGCCGCCAAGGGAGAGGGACTCTTTTACCACCGCACCCAGCAGCGCGGCGCTGCCGGTTTCACAGGACGTATTGAGGGCGGAAATGGCGAATGGTTCCAGCAGGCGGCGGCTGAGTGCGCCGGGCAGCAGGCAGTCGGCAACCTTTTCATCCTCCCCGGCCTGCATCAGTTTTTGCAGGCTGCGGAGTTCCACCACCCGCATATCCGGCACGCGCCGGTGCGGCTGGAAAACCCACCAGGGCATGCGCCCGCGGGAGAGGTCCAGCGTCCAGCGTGCGCCTTCCGCCAGATCCACAAACGGGAAAATGGGGATGCCGGGGCCAGTCAGGGTATCGGTCCCGCCCGTCATGGCCAGATAGCGGAAGACGGTCTTGTTGGCGGACAGCAGCAGATGGTTGCCGTTATCAATGCGGCAGCCAAGCTGTTTGTCCTCATAAGACCGGGCACGGCCGCCACAGGCGCGGCCTGCTTCATGCACAATAACGCGGCGGCCGGAACCGGCCACTTCCACAGCGGCGGCCAGTCCAGCCACGCCGCCGCCAATAATGTGCACAGATGCTGCCATGCCGTCGGTCTCTTTCAGGATCAGGGGAGGTAGGAGCGCGTCAGCCAGTACACCTTGGTCAGGGCTGACGTCTTCGGGCGGTCATGCAGGGCGGCGGCGGACCAGCCGCGCTTGCGCAGGGCAATCAGAACGCCCTCATAGCTTGCGCCCATAATCCGTGCCGGGAACATGGCTTTGGGGCGGCAGGCCTGCATGGCGATAAACGCTTTGCGGAAATGGTCCAGCGCCCGCACGGACAGGATACTGGCCACACCCTGCAGGCCGGGGGCGGAAAGCGCCTTGATAGGGTCATGCGGCACATGGAAGCGGTCCAGCAGGTCCCCCGGCAGGTAAAGGCGGCCACGGGCCGCGTCTTCCGCAATATCTCGCAGGATGTT
This sequence comes from Drosophila ohnishii, assembly GCA_018905755.1. Classification (NCBI taxonomy): domain Eukaryota; kingdom Metazoa; phylum Arthropoda; class Insecta; order Diptera; family Drosophilidae; genus Drosophila; species Drosophila ohnishii. The sequence goes on along the minus strand of JAEIII010008409.1, from coordinate 3,650 downwards.
GGTCAGTTGCAGGGCGCGGCCCAGATGGTAGGCCACCTTGTCAGCCTCTTCCGTGCTGTCCCCGAAAATGCGTACGGACAGGCGGCCCACGGCGGAGGCCACGCGGTCACAATACAGGTCCAGCGTTTTTTCATCCGGGGCAACAATGGTGTTTTCCGCATCCATCATCATGCCATCAATAATGGCGTGAAAGTCTTCCTGCCGCAGGGCGAAGAAATGGATGGCGGCCAGCAGAACGCGGTCCAGCGGGTCCTGCGTCGTGCCGTGGTCATACAGGCCGGCAATACGCTGATGCCAGGCGTCCAGTGCTGCCTTGCGCTCAGGCATGGGCTCATACCCATCCGCAATGTCATCCACCACGCGGCAGAAGGCGTAGATGGCATACATGCCATAGCGGCGCATGGGCGGCAGGATACGCATGCCAGCGGCAAAGGACGTGCCAGCCTGCTTTACCGTGCTTTCCACCCAAGCCAGATCCGCGGGGTCACACCCGAGGGGGGTTGGCTCGTCATGCGTCTGGATGTCTTGAGCTGTCACGCGCTTTTCACCTGTTTGTTCATGAAATCGTCATATCCGGCTCTTTTTGCAGACCTGCGGACTTTCTGAAAGCTCAGGACCATGCCCGCAGAGCCGCACCGGCTGCATACATGAGATCCGGGCGCTTTAGCGCCACGCGGCCTGCCAGAGGGTCTTCCCGCCGCAGCCGGCGTGTCAGCCGGTGCGCCAGACTGACAATGGCGGCACATTCCATACGGAAGCGCCGGTCCCGCACCAGTCCGGGCAGGGTGGCCGCTTCCCGGTTCAGTGCATCCACCCCGTCCAGCAGGGTGTTGAACACCCGGCGCACGTTGGGGGAGGCGCGTCCGGCCAGCAGGTCATCCTGCGTGGCCCCTGCCTGCGCCATCAGGTCTTCCGGCATGTAGCAGCGGTGCAGGCGCTGGAGGTCTTTCTGGCAGTCCTGCAAATGGTTGAGAATCTGGAGGGACGTGCACAGGGCATCCGATGCGGCAAAGGTCTGCGATACTTCCCCGTGCAGATGCAGCAGAAACCGCCCGACCGGGTTGGCGGAATAGCGGCAATAGTGCAGCAGATCGGCCCATGAGGTGCAGGGCGTGCCACGGGAATCATCTCTGAAGGCAATCAGCAGGTCGGTCGCGGTTTCAAACGGCACACCTGTTTTGAGCAGAGAGGCCCGCAGCCGGGCCGCACTCATGGCGTCCGCGCGGGGGATCGGGTCACGCGTGCCCAGAAGAACCTCTTCCATGGCGTTCAGGCGGCCAATCTTCTCGTCCGCGCTCAGCGTCTCACAGTCCGCGATATCATCAATAACGCGCGCATAGTCGTAATAGGCATGCACATGCGGACGCAGAGCCTTGCTGAGCAGAAGGGAGCCGACGGGAAAATTCTCGTCAGACGCACCTTTGCCGGAAGACACATCGTCTCTTCCCCAGACGGAGGCGGTATCAGTCATGTCAGGCTCTGCAATGAGAAAGAAAGAAGCATAGGCGGGAGCTTTACACGCTCTCTTCCGGTGTGCCTACTCCCCACAGGTCCGGGCATGGGTCAGGCCCTAACCCCGGCCACCCGGAACCTGCGCCGTCTGGACCTGTTCCGGCGCTGCGGCGCCAGAGGGGGATGTGGTGGCAGATGTGGCAGAGGGTGTGGCGCGGCCATCATTGGGGATGGCCTCCGTATAGGCCCGGTTTTTCCAGACAACACCCCGGCCCCGATAGTGATTGACGGCGGACCCGATCGTGGCCGCCGTATAGAAAATCGCGACGAAAGGCAGCGTCAGGGCCCAGAGGGGAGAGAGGCGGAAGCGCCGGAGCGTGGGCACAAAAGACCCTGTTGAGACCAGCCATGTCCCGAGCCCGATCCATCGCGTCAACCCGTGCCCAAAGACCGCAATCAGCCCCGGCGCAATCCAGACGACGCCCATGGCCAGCACCGTCAGCACCAGAAACAGCGGGGAATAGCGCAGCTGCACAAAAGCCGTGCGGGCAATCATCCGCCAGACATCAACGGCGTGGGGATAGGGGCGGATGGAGCGGGCCAGACAGGAATGGCCCAGATAGAGGCGGCCCCCGGCCTGTTTGACGCAGGTTGCCAGCGTGCAGTCATCAATCAGCGCGCCTTTGAGGGCGTCAATCCAGCCGATTTCCGCCAGCATGTCCCGCCGGATCAGAATAGTGCCGCCAGCAGCCCCGGCCGTGCGGCTTTTGGGGTTATTTACCTGCGCGAAGGGGTAAAGCAGCGCAAAGAAGAAGACGAAAGCGGGCACCAGCGCGCGCTCCGCCAGACTTTCACACTGAAGCTCCACCATTTCAGACACCATATGGAGCCTGTCGGTCTGTGCCTTGGCAACCAGTGTGGAAATATGTTCGGGCGCATGCACGATATCGGCATCGGTGAGCAGAATATAGCCGCTGTTGGCGTCCTGCTGGCGGCGGGCTTCCGCCACACCCTGAGCCACAGCCCAGAGTTTACCGCTCCAGCCCGGTTCCGGGTCCGCGCCGTCCAGCACTGTCAGGCGGCCCTTGGGGTCGGGCAGGGCGCGGGCCAGAGCGCCTGTGCCATCCTCACTCCGGTCATTCACCAGAATAAGGGAGAGGCGACCGGCATAGTCCTGCGTGAGCAGGGAGGAAAGAGCGACCTCAATGGACTCGGCTTCATCCCGCGCGGGGATCACAACCGTCACATCCGGCATAATGTCTGCCGGGCTTGTGCCAGGGGGCTCCGGGCGCAGGATGGGGCCTGCCTGCCAGAACCACCCGTGGAAAAAAATAAGGCCAAACCAGATGAGTGCTGAGAGAACAGCCAGACCAAACAGCATCATCCCGCCCCCTTATTTCAGCATACCGTTGTTACGGAACCATGTGATGGCGTCCTCAACGGCCTGCCGGGCGGGGCGGGGGCTGTAACCCAGATCCCGGATGGCCTTGTCCGAGGAGAAGAACATCTTTTTGCGGGACATGGCCAGCATCTCCCGCGTGACGCGGGGGGAAAAGCCAAAGGAGCGGGACAGCCACTCGGAAGCAACTGCCACCGGCCAGATAACCTCCTGCGGCAGGCTGATGCGCGGCGGGGGCACATGGGCAATTTCCGAGACCATGGCGAACAGATCCCGCAGCAGGAAGTTCTCCCCGCCCAGAATATATTTCTCTCCAATGGTGCCGCGTTCCAGCGCCAGCGCGTGGCCTTCCGCCACATCATCCACATGCACGATATTCACGCCGGTATCCACGTAAGCGGGCATGCGGCCAGCGGCGCAGTCCAGAATCATCTGCCCTGTGGGGGTGGGCTTGATATCCCGCGGGCCAACCGGCGTGGACGGATTAACAATGACGGCGGGCAGCCCCTGCTCCTTTACCAGTTGCAGCACTTCCTGCTCGGCCCGGTATTTGGAGCGTTTGTAAATGCCGATCACCCCGTGTTCATGCACCGGAGTCGCTTCATCAGACTCGGTGCCATCGCCAATCAGGCCAAGGGCCGCGACGGAGGAGCAGTAAACAATCCGTTCCACCCCGGCCTTCTGGGCGGCCAGCATCAGCAGGCGCGTGCCTTCCACGTTGGCCGTCATCATCGGGGCGGGGTCGGGCACCCACAGCCGGTAGTCCGCCGCGACATGGAACACGTAACGGCAGCCTTCC
>JAEIII010008402.1:0-24581 GCA_018905755.1 Drosophila ohnishii | reverse complement strand
GCGTTCTGACGTGATTTGATCCCCGCAGAAAACTCGACTTATTTTTATATAATAGATTAACAAAGGGATTTTGACAAAAAGAAGAACATTAAAATTAAGCAAATATGTAAAGGAAAATGATTAAAATATATGTAAATTTTATTTTAAACCAGCTTATAATATTTTAAAACATTTTTTTAATTTTTTTACTTGTTCCCAGTGCACCTTCACTTCCTGCTAGCTTCGAGAGTTAACAACCGAAATATTTTCATATACCGCCGAGCGGTTTCAATCACCGACTGACGACTGTCAGGGATTGTCTGTCACCCCGCTTCTGCTCCTCCTCCTCCTGCGACATTTGCATGATAAATAAATTTGTTTTCCTTTCTTTTTATTTTTTATTATTATTTGGATCGCTGGACGATTTTTACACTCTTTTTGTTTCTTCGCTTAACTGACTCAGTGTTGCCTTTGTTTTTGCTGACCAACAATTTGAAGTTGAATGCTTTCAGCGGCGACATTTAGATGTTAACGCTAATAGCCGAGGACGATGACGGCGACGGCGACGGCGACGCAATTTATGAAAATTACTGCACAACAAAAATGCTGAGGGGAAGGATAACGTTAGCTCCCGGACAAGGACACTTAAAAAACACACAAAAAAGAAGGGAAAAATAGGATAGAAAAACCCCCAGAAAGCGGTTTTTATTTTTGTGGTCTTGGGTGTTGTGCCTTCACTTTGGTCATGTGCTGTCGTTGTTTTTGCCGCTGATGTTGTGACACCATGTGCGGCAAGTGTTGAAATATATTTTTTTAACGCACAAAACTTTACAAACTGTGCGTTTTAAATGGAAAAATACACTATAAGGGAGAAATAGCATACTTTTAGAATTTGAGCTCATTTTGAGGAAAAAAAAATTAATAAAGGAGTTTCGGTTAATGTATTGATTTATTATATGAAATTATTGTTTATAAACAATCAGGGGAAACAATTTTTAAGATATTGTTGTACAAAGTTTTTATTTTATGAAATTTCAATACCATTATAAATGTTATTTTTTAAGGTTTAAAAAAATATTATTTATCATTTTATCATCAACACTTTTATTATTTTATTATATTACAAAAACTTTGTTACAAAAATCTTGATAATCCATTTATTTTCATAGATTAATTGAATTTCAAAAGCCATTATGTAAGAAATTCAATTTTAATCTTCATCAGTTTTCCTTTTTCAAAATACATTTATGCAAAAATTAAAAAAAAAGAAAACAGAGTATTTTTCCCATTCGGCGTGTCAGCTTAAACTTTCCCTTTTTCCCCTATTACCTTTTTCGTTGTTTTTTGGATAATTTCTTTTTGTTGTCGCTTCGGTTCATTTAGCAAACGCCGTCGCCATGCAAAATGTGTCCGAAAAAATGTCTGCCAAAGAGCAGCACCAAAAAATATACAAGCAGAAAAAACAAAAACATCAGCTGAAAACTTTATATATTTTTTTATTTTTTGTATTTTTTTTTGTTTGCTATAGCATTGCGTGGCAATTTTCCTACGTCGGGGGTCTCCATTTCGCTGGGATTCTCCTCACGCCGGTTGATAATAATTTTATGCTTACCCAACGAACGTTATTCCTCCGCGCTTTTTTGCACTCTCTTCTGCAAAGTTTTTCTTAAACGGTCATAACAGTAAAAAAAAATAACATTTTGCACTTTAAAAATAAAAAAATATATTTGCACAAATATTAATGCATAAAAAATAGGACTGGAGTTGGGCAGCAACAGAGGCAGCAGGAAAGTATGCTATGAAAATTGCATTGTACATGCTTGTTTTTATATATTTTAATGGCTCTGCGTAAGTGAAAACTTGCCACACATTCGCAGATCGCATGCAAAGCAGGGTCATAAGTATATGTGGCAGCTTTGTAACTAAGTCGGGAATTTTCTTAGATTTTTCCTGAACAAAAATGCCACAGGAAAAGTTTTGCTTTTCAGCCCTTCAGAGCTGATTGCAGTTAGTTAAGGAAGTTATGGGTTCAGACGAGCTCAGCAAAATGGGATTATAATGAGAAGGAGGAGTAATAGTAGGGAAAGAGATAGGGATATATAAACATAAAATAGTTGAAAGGATATATTTTGGAATGATTGTATTAGGATTAGTTAACATTATCCCATTATAAACATTTTTAAGATTGTATTTTCGATATATTCAATATTCTTGTAATGATAATTTTATAGAAATAAAGCTGTAAAATAAAGATAGAAATAATAAAAATATAGATATAGATATAGAAATTATAAAGATAATATTTCAAAGTTCCTTCTAACTGAATCGTTAAAACTTGTGTAATCCAATTAAAGTTAAGTACAAGTGAAAAGCAAATCAACATTTCCTCATACGCCACAATTTTCTTTATGCACACACATGCATCAGCTTTCCACTCTAACTCGTTTTTCGAACATTTTCTTTTAACATACATAAATATAATAAAAATTGCGTATACGCCGCCGTGTGCTTGCCCACTCAAGTTAATGCCACTTTTGCAAAAAACTTTTACTGTTATGCCATGGATTCCAAACGCATATACCATCAAACCCCTCGGGCATTTGTCGAGGAAAACGGAGGGGAAAAGGGTTTGGCGCTTTTTGAAGTTTTAGCTGCGTGCATTTCGCGTTCATTGCAGCTCCAACAAAGCTCCAAAAGCCCCTTGCTTACGTAACCCCAGTGTGGACTCCGTCACCCACCCCGCCCTCTGTAAAAAAAGACCAACCCGGGACCAAAGCAAAGCCCAAGTTATGCCTGGAAGAGCCGCATTGTACAAATGGGTTTTAATAAATTTAACTTTCCCTCTTTTTTTGTTCGTTTGTTTAACAACAAAAGAGCCAGTTGCATTTGCATATGCGTTAGGGGTGTGGAAGTCTGGTGGGTTTATGCGATTTGTAGCCGGTCTAATTAAACCTTAATGCAATGCAATTCGATTTGGTGAATTAACGCAGCATCAGCAGCAGCCGCAGCGGCTGCTTTTCTAATTTGCATACATTTTCGCCGTTCGGTGGCCATTCGGCAATTGAAATTAAAACTAAACTAATTTAAAAGGACCTCCTCCCCTTCGGCCTCAGGCTCCTTCTGTTCACCATTTCGAATTGATCATTAGCGAGGCTCCTATTTTTCCATTTTTTTTTTGTGCTCCCGAGGTCCTTTTTGGTAAACTGCATCTGCTACAAATGTATTGGCAATGTGTTGCCAATGTCAAACTAATGGTTTGCCCCACCCACCGCCTACGTTGTTTGGCAAGCGAAAAACTTTGGCGATGGATGAGAGAGACAAAGAGGTCACTGAGAGAAATTAGCAAGTTAATGTTGTCACTTGAAAATAAAAGGGAAAGACTTTGGCCCGGCATACACTAGCGGGGCTGAGAGCTGAACTGATAAGCAAGTCACCTCAAGCTCTCAGTGTGCACCCTCTCTCTGAAATTATCAGCTCTCTTATCAGCTTCGATCTGAGTTCCGCTCTCAACTGTGCTCTCAGCATCGCTCTTCGTCGCTAGTGTGCGTTGGGCCTAGCTCTCGCTCACTCGCTCTCTCGCCCTCCCGCCTATCCGCTCCCTCACTTTTTCTCTCTCCCACCCACTCGATCTCTCTAACTCTCTCTGCTTGCAGACTATAAATAGAGGCACTGTCGCTGCACCTGACCTCAGTCTGTGATCAACTCTCCCCATGTTCAGATGCAAGTTTACCTATTTATGATCCTATTTACCTATTTTCATCTAGGTTTATTGCAAATTAAGCAGATTTCCTGAGTTTCTTTAGTTAACAACTATTTCAACTCTTAATAGTAATTTCCTTCAGTGTAGTGCCCCAAGTTGGGGGAGAAAACTGTGCCAAACACGGCATAAAATGACAGGCAAATGTCTTTTAAATGACGCGAGTGAGACACAAAAGGGAACGCCCCGCGGGATTTGCCAAGCCGAGTGAGAGGGATGCGGATGCGGATGCCCGTGGCCATGCGATGCCATGAAGAATATGCTGCTGGTGTCGCTATAGATGCCATAGATCCTATAGTTGATGCTGCTCCTGGTGTTGCTACTGTTGTTTGTTGTTGTTGTTATTGTTGGTGTAGCCAACGTGGCTGACGATGCGCAACTAAGCCCGTAAAAATCTATTTTTCAAACCAGTTGACAAGGCACGGCACGGCGGCTTCACAGTGCTGATTTCCCCTCGCGGGACCCCGCTTTTCCAGCCATTTGGGAGTAGTTTCGGAAGCGTGTGAGAATATTTTATGGCAGGCTAAACAGAAAATGAGAAGAAAAGCATAAAGATGAAAAATGATTTTACGTTGATAATTTTCCAAAGAGGGGCAGGATCAAAATGTTAATATAAGCCCACACAATATAGTATAGATATGCGAAAATATTCAGGTCATTTGAAAATAATATTACAAGTGACTTACGAGCCTTTAATAAATAAAAATAATCATCAATTACAAGTCGGAGGTAAATAGCTCTAAATTTAAACTTTTTAATAGTAATAAATGCAAATGCAAAAGCAGTTCTATAAATGTACATTATAATCGTGTTAAAAATAAAATTGGTTCAGTGACATTTTCCGTTTGTTTTGTTTCCCTGCCTAACGCGCCCTTGGGGAGATATTTCAATTATCAGGACACCAGACCAAAAAGCAAACCCAAGACAAAAATACACAACATATGCTCAAATATGGAGCTCAGTCCTTTCATTTTTCGCCACATACACGCCTCGCCCACAAACCTAAACAAATGAAATAAACGACGTCCAGACATCTGCGGCGGTAGGGAGCAAAAGGGTCCATTTCAGGTCCTGCTTAAGGACGAAGGCCCCGGCCCAGACAAACAAACACGGCAATCATGACACTTTTTTTATGCATTTGCATAAAAAAAATGCGCAGCCCCAAAAAAATGTATATAAACAACAAAAAGGAATACGGTAGGCGGGTAACCTCCATTGACGAAAGTTTTTCCATCGTTGGAATTTATGTGCCGAACGTAAAATCAATAAACTGATGAACCGGTTTCGGTTTTTTAAAATGTGAAGCTCGTCATTGATATTTTGATATCTAAAGTTCAAGTTTGGGGCCAGTTGAGGTGGAAAATGAATTTGGTTTTTGATAAAGGATTGCATTTTGTTGAATTGCAAAGTATTTTTTGATTAAATATTTCAAAGAACTAAATTTATTTTTAAAATTTAGGAAACCGGAAGAAAACTTAAATATGAACTAGAAAATATATGGTTGATATGATAATAAATAAATGAAACTACTGTTTGCTTAAAGCCTAAAAAATTCCAGCATATAATTTCACCTATTTAAAGTAATACCTTTTCATCTTTAAAGAATATTCATAGCTCTTAAACTAGCCATATCCCACATAAATCCAAAATTTTTATAATCACCCCTAGTAATACTCCCTTTTGCATGCCAATTCGTTGGACCCAATCCAAGGACAACAACAATCACTGATTGATGACCCATCCCAAAAAATCTTAACCGTAACCAATCAGCTGCCAAAAATCTCTCAAAAGGGTATCGTAACATTGCCCCCCACAATGGCGCATTCACTCCCCACAACCCCCTCGTCACCCACCCTACCCAAAAGACCCTTTTACTTGCCCCCCTTTTTTCAAGTGTTTTTCCGCCTTTGGGCTACTTTGCTTTGGCCTGCTTATCAGTTGACAATAAATTTTTGTTGCCTACGGCACATAAATTGAGGGCACGGCCTTTTGTGTGATGTATTCTCCAGTAATAAATGGGGCGACCATCGTGCCAGGGAGAGGAGAAGGGAGCAACGGCACGGCTGTATTCGGACCATAAAAAATGCTGCATACTTTGTGGCATTAAACGTGAGTTTTATGCACAGAAATTTATGGTGATGCAGTTAAAGTGCGAGTGAAAAGCAGATGCCATGAATCTCGTTTTGGGTGCTTGACGATTTTTAAGTTTAATTAAGCTGAAAATATATATTTGGTTGCTTTAAATAATAACAGCTCAGTGCCTCCAGCTCGAAGAGTGCCATAAAATCTATAACAATAAACCGAACGAAAAACAAGCAAAGGCAATGGGCGATGGCGATGCCGAAATGCAAATCCAAAGCAAAAATGGGCCGCCCGGCTGCCGGAAATAAAATGCTTGGTATAACTGTAAATACAACGCTGCGTATGCGTAATGTGAGAATTTTATGCAAAAGAGCTTTTGGCTAAGACGGAAGTCTGGGGCCCAATGAAGCGCCCAAAAAAGCAGGGCCAGGGTAAAGTGCACAAAGAGAAACCTAAAAATTAATACAAAACAACTTGGTGAGTTTTAAAAATTTTAAATAAATTATTGATAAATTTACTTAAGAGCTAACTATAAATCAAATAAAAATGTTTTATAACATTCACTTCACTTATTTTTTATATTTATAAAATAATAATTCAGTTTCCTATTTATCAAAAACGTTTATCAGTGATTGTAAATTTATTAAAATTTTGTATTTTTCGCGTTATATATTTTCTGAGTAATATATTTTATTTTTGAAGTATATTAGTAACTTTTCCTCAGTGCCATATCTCAACGGCGACGCTTCGGTGCCTGGGTCCAACCATAAAAGCGGCGCCCAGCGATTCGTCGGGAGTCCTTGCCCTGGCCCACCATTTCTGAGTCCATGGTCCTTGTTTGCCTCTTACTGTTACTATTACTGTTACTGCCTTGTTTTTGCCGCTGTTACGGCGCTTGTTGTTGTTGGCCTGCTCAGTTTTTGCCCTTCCCCGAAAACTCCACTACCGCTGGCATTAAAATTTGAAGCACCAAATTAACTGCAGCTTTTGCAACAAACAGAAAGCGCGAGAGGATTTATAAATACTCTATTGTTAAAGGTACACTGGGTATGTTGGGTCAAAGGGTTAAATTAGGGATAACTTGTGGAATATTACATAAAATATACATATTCTCATTTTTCAATGAACTAAATCGAGTTTGAAATATGTTTTTGGTGTCGTTAAATTAGAAATCTCTTTTCTAGCTACATAAATAATTATTTCCACCTTAACATCTTGTCACTAACAGTTTTAATAAATTAAATAATAATATTATTATTAAAAAACGTCAATTAAATAATATCTGTCTTAAAAAGCTGTTAATATTTATTGTTTATATGGCTTTTTCTTTAATTAAAAAGGAGGTTATTGATAAATGTGATTTATTTCAAAACTATTTCTAAATTTTTTTTTTAAATTATATAATAATGTAAAATAATGATGTTCTACTTTAAATTTATTATATTCTTGCTTAATTATATATCTAAATTATGCAGAGTATTCCCTATCCTCCCCATAACCTGCCTTACCCAAAACTTTCCACTTGTTATTTTTATCGTTCTGTATTTTGAATGTGAGACATTTTTGCTGGCCATTGTTGTTGCTGTTTCTGCCACTGTGCTAGTTTTGGGGCAATGATGATGAAAATTAAAGTAAAATGAAATACACTTTGGCCTACAGCAACGAGCACAAACACAGAAACACAGACAGAGAAGGGGAAATGCCAAGGCCCAGCAAGCTGGAGACACAGTTTTGCGCCATTTCCTGTTTGCTGCTGCTGCTGCTGCTGCGGAGAGCTCTCCGTACACCAGCTGCTGCTATGCTAATCGGAAACGGAAATGGCGCATATTAATACGCAAGCTGCTCGGTAGAGGAAATCGCCAGCGTTGCCGCTACCGCCATTGCCGCTGCCATTTTCATTTCCATTTCCATTTTCCCAGGCACTGCAACGCGTCGGCCGCGAAAATAAGGCAGCGCGCATGAAAATTTTAAAACCTAATTAAAATGTTGAAATGGAATTTGTTAATTTAAAATTGGGCAATTTGGGCTAAGCGAACTAGAAGATGGCCGGAGCGACCCAGGAGAGTTGAGCTGTCGAGGAGCGTGGCACACCAGCTGGGCCAACGACAGTTAACAACTTTGTTGTAAATTAACTACTCATAATGCCCCGAAAACAACCAAGAAGGGAGCGAAGGCCCTGCTTCTATTTTCCCTTCGTGGAAAATAAGGCGCTTCTGGAGCAGCTTCCAAATTGGCATTCTCCTGCAATTAAACGTTATTTATAACCGTCTAGTAGAAGGTGGCCTTTCTTTCTTTCTTTTCAACTCCATTTTATTATGGGAGCACCAAGAAAAATGTTTCATAAATTTAATAGAATTAATATAGTATATATTAATACTCTATTACAATTTGAGCTCACTTTTTATCATTTATTTAATATTTAAAAGCAATAAATGAAAATGCGTATACGTAATATTTTTTATATATTAAGTATACGTATTTTTAAAAGTCTTTTCTTTAAATTAAATTAAAAAAATAAATAAATAAATCAGTAAAAAATGGGTTCATCAATTTTAGCAATCATTTAAATATTTAGAATTAATATTAATTCAGTTTTTATCAAGAAAATTCTAATAATTTTTACCAAATCGAAGTAATATTTTCCTCCCTGTAAACCTCTGGGTGGTTTGTGGGTGCTCTTGGCAAGGGCAATGACTTAACTGTTATTGCATTTTTCACCTTCTTTGTTTTGCTTCCGCTTTCTTTTTTTTTCTCGCCTTCCCTCTCGACCCTTCTTGATTTTTCCAGTTTCGGTATTGCACAGTATGCCGGCGACGCTTTTGGCATCAACTTTTGGCGTCAATTGACAACTTTTGTTGTCTAACCTCCCCTTCCCCAAACTCTGTTCTCTATTTTTTTCCGAAGCCATCCTTTTGGTATCTGATTGAGACACCGAAAGTGGGAAAACAGAAAGAACAAAAATAAAAGAAAAAAACCAAAATCAGGCGTTGGTTAACTTTCTCGCGAGGCTTTCAACTAACCGATATCCTTTGGCCAAAGTTTCTCAGGAATCTCTCTGATATATATTTCTGCCTGAGACTTTACCCATAATGCCCTTGGTGAACCAATTAAAGGGTAAGCCAAAGGCATAGAGCCCATTAGCAGACACAGCCAGCAAGAAATTGAGATTGTCTAGCGTAGAGATATAGAGTCAGCGGCTATCTATGGCTTCTTTTCTTATTTTCTAGGGGACAAAGAAAATTTGTCTTTAGTTTTTCAGAAATGAGAAGAAATGAGATTTTGCTGCAACAAGCTTAAGATTTTTAAAGTTTAAAGTAATAATTAAAATTAAAGTTTGATAGAAATATTTTTAAATATATATTTGTAATAACGTTTTCATATATATACATTCCTAAAGGATTAATAGATTTAATTTCTGTATCATAAAACCCAATTTCCTTTCATTTCTTTTATATTTTGGTTAATTTTCTTTTTGTATAAAATGTATCTTATTAAATATTAATACATATTTTTGCTGTAGCCATACTTCAAGTCCCTAATTTTCTCCATTCTACTTATCTTCACTCTTAATTAGCCAAGTAGCCATAAAAAAATATTTAAACTGAAAGCTCCTTACCTTCAATTTCCTTCCATCTTTGGCTAATCTGGGCCCTCTTCTTATCGTCTGCACCTTAGCCCTCTTCGCCCGTGCGATTTTTGCTTGACTTCACATAATTATTTGCCAACTGGCTGGCAGACCTCTCGCCTTCAATGGCTTTTACACAGGGAAAAATTAAGCCTTATTTAACAAAAAATAAGAGAAAATGATGAATTTTTATTAAATATGAATATGAAATATTTGTTTGAATTTATGTTTTTAATTTTTAGATTTTTTTAGGGATCTAGAAACGATTATATTAAATTTGATTTGATTTTTTTCATGTCCTGCTTTATGGCTTCCGTGTCCTGGCTCCAACTCCAATGCGAATGGAATCGCCTTTTGTTTTATTTTACTTTTCCTTCTGGATTTTAGACCCATTGTTTTATGGCGGGGCAGGGAGGTCCTGTGCCTTAGCTTCTGCTTACACTCTTTGATTTTTTTTCCCGGTCCTCCGACCCCTAGCCAGATGTATTTAGTTTATCGTTCATATTTTCCTTTTCCAACGAAACGGAACTCATTAAAATAATTCACATGCAAGCATATTTTATCGATCGCCGTTTGACGTTGACGAACGTCGTCTGGAAATATGCTTTACACTTACTCTCCGCTTTCCCTGCATTTTGTATTATTATTTTTTGTTTTGTTAGCGCGCAGCGTGAGAGGCAAATTTTCCGTTTTCCGCTGCCGCTGCCGCTGCCGTTGCCTCAACCGTTTTTCTTTCTTTCACGTGACGTCGTCGTCCGAGCGTCGTCTGAGCAGGAAATTCATTTGGCCCGCGCCATAAATTGTTCAATGCATGAGATGCACACACACTCCCATGGGCATGCGAGGACCATTAAGTATTAATAATATTTTAAAATGATGGCGCTAATGATGCGATGAGGCAGGAGCGCCCCAGGATGGCCACGGTGATGGGGTTGATAATAGGATATGTGAGAATGGGACGATGGCGAAGTCGCTGGAGCATCGCACTTTGCGAGAAAATCAGCAAACGGCAATTAACTGGCAGACAATGAACGAAAGCGATCGAACGACGGCTTTCATTTTGATATAATCATTGGAAATAATGGCAAGAATTGGGGGAAATGCCAACGTTAATTGCACTGCCCGGGAAATGCTCTGAAAATCTTATGGAAAAATAACTTTAAGTTAAAATGGTTTCGTTTGAAAAGTTAAAATCATATTGATTGTGTTGTGTAAATATTTTTATGATGGTCTTTTAAGGATCTTTTAATATTAATTTAATTCTAAATTAATTGATATTATTTATTTTAACAGAAAGATTTTTTTTAATATTTAAGATTAAAGTGTAAATACTTGCCAAAAATATCCCTTGTAATTGTAAAAAGTTATAACATTTGTTTGATTTTTTTTGACTGACCAGAAACGAAAGCGAGACGGGAGAATGACAGATGAGAGTTGGAGAAAGCTTTTCTCTGCTGCATACTGATGAAGGTGCGTTTGTCTGAGTGTGAGTATGAGTGCAAGTATGAGTGTGATGGTGAATCGGATAGATTGGCTGTCTCGTATGCCAGAATGGAATTGCATTATCGAACGTTGGGCCCATGGGATTGAAAGTGCTGCACGGAAAAATTTTACAATAACTTTTTAGAAAGTATAATGAATTTAATGAATTTACGAAGGTGAAAAAGATTTTACAATTATTCAATTTTTAATGTGTTTTATTAAGAAGATTCTTAAAATAAAAGTATAAATATCCTTCCACAGTAAACTAGTTTGCTCTCTAAAAGTATTATATTAATTGCATTTAATCCCAGTACAGGGTAATCTTTGATAAACAAATTTTTAAAATTATCTTTATAAATACTTAATATTTTAAAATTAATTTAAAAAATTTTAGTCGACTTGATCTTGAGTCTAAAGGAAGAAATTTCTTTCAAACACTGGCCGCTGCTAACGAAAACTATTTTATACTTAAACTCTTTTTAATTTAATTATAATAATATTAATATAACTAGATATATATTTTTTCTCTGTGTGTGGGCTTAAGGTGTGCGAATGTGATGGCTGAGCTAAAGTAAAAGCGAGACAGACAGATGCCCACATTCCGCTGCGAAACGTTTCAAACCAAAAGAAGCCATCTTATTTGTTCATCATCAATTATTGGCGTGCATCAGCAGCATCCGCGTTGATGGAAACAATGGAAACGTCATGTATCGCATTCGAAATGTATATATATATACATATATCGATGGCCATGCAGCCAGATGTAGTCCTGCCCAGCAGATATATCTACATAAAACCTTTATGCCTTGCCGTCTGTGCACGTGTGTAAAAGGATGATGGGCTTAAGACGGAGGGCGGGAAAAAGTAACAACATTCAGTGCATGCATAACTGAAGCATCAGCTGTTGTCCAGTAATATGAAGGGAATACTATAGATATTCTTTAGATTCTTGTAATTTTTTGTAGATTTAAAATATGCCCATAAAAGTAACTGTAATCTGAAAAATCATTTCTTTAAAAGAACCTCTCAGCTTTAACTTCCTCCCAAAAATCTTATGATTTATTGATCCTCTATATTTATGTGCTGAGCTGATTTTATTTCACGCACAATTGGTTAGTATATTACTTGGAATATACCTTACAATCCGTAACTGGAGTAGAAAACTTCCCCCATATATAGAATTTCACTAAAATCGGACGTTGATTGCAAAGTTTTACTTCTGCTGCTGACGCTTTCGATTTATGTTCAAAAATGCAACATGGCATAAAGTTTTTCCTATATACATATATATATTTTTTTTTGGAGGGTTCTGCTGCAGGACAACATCCCTCCCTTATATAGAGCCATTTCCCCCCTGGAACATTTGATGTGGCTTTAATTTGATCCCCGCAAATTGGTTTGACTAGCTTGCTGATGGACCCAGCGAACTTTGACGACCCAACCCCAAAGAGCAACATGGAGCATTAATGGAGTGTACTCTTGGCACTGGGCTATCTGAACTGGACCATCTTATAAGCATTGTCCGGACTGTCCACCAGCCAAAGTCCAACCTCCCTGCGTCCCCTGCTCATGCTACACCTTCAATCTTTTGGCCTCTGTTCTGATTTCCAATCTCGTTAAGCTGATTTCATAACAGGGTAGAGAGTAATACCCTGGACCAGAGTGGGGGGGAGGGGGAAAGGGAAGTCCGGCGTGCTGTTCTTTCCTCCCCTCAATGGCCATCTCCATGCTGCTGATGCTTTAAATCAAACGATGCCGCCACCACCGAAGTCGTCGCCGACTCATTTCACACTTAAGATTCAGGTTTACACTGAGAAAAAAGCCTAAAAAATTTTAGTTAGAATAAAAAAAAAAAAACAAAAAGGAACTAAAATTAATTGGAGTTGTCGTTTCTTATCGTTTCTTTATTTTATATATTATTTATTCATTAAAATAACTCAAATTTTTTAATATTTTTAAATACATTAAAATATTACGATTAATATCTATTTAATCGATTGCTTAATACATATATTAAATTTTTTAAAATTGGAGTTCTCTGATAGTAAAATCTAAAGAAAACTTGACTTTTTTTTTCTGTGTACTCTACATTTTCCTCTCCATACCGTCACCGATCCGGAGTGTCCCCAAGAGTCTGGTGGCGCTGTCTGGTCAGTTTTCCTGGCATTGGCGCGATATGATTGCCAACCGGAAAATGTCAAGGAAAATTACATTTCCACGCTGTTTGCTGGTCTGGAATCGGAAAAGGGGGACCACCGCAGAATTGAGGGTGAAGAACTTTGTGAAAAAAAAGAAAATTATGTACTACCCAAGATGCTGACTTCATTTATTTATTTTCCCTGGCCCTTATCAGCTGGGAGTTGTTATTTATAGGTTATACTACTTCAATGTTGTTGTTGCTGTGTGTTTGTTAACAATTTGTGTTTTTGTTCTTTATCAGCAAAGTGCAGCGAACAGAAGGAGTCGTAATGGGAAACATCTTTAAGTGAAGGCGACAAATCTGAAGGCTCTACAAATGGGAAGAAAATGGGGTAAGAATATATATAATAGTTATTTAATTTCTTTATAATTTTTATAGTAAAATTTACCAAAGAATTTACCTTAAATTTAAAGCAAATTAATTTTAAGTAGCAATATGAATTCTATATCTAGAAAACTTTTATAGTTTATTATGCAAACATCTCTCTCAAAGGTCAATTTAAAATTATAGTTTCCTGGTTTCCCATTAGAAAATTAATGTTAGAATAAACAATCAAATATATTTTCCTCTTTTCGCATGTTGTTAGTTGATTAATCACAGAAAGTGTTATATATTAGGCTCGAGCAACATTTCCATTTTAATTATTTACTCGCTTAACCTTCCGGTACCCAACCCAATAATTAACCCATTGCTGGCCCTTAACGGTTTTTGTGCCCGCTTTTAATATGCACTTTGTGGCCTACAAATAAATATAAATATCAGTATATCCATATAAAACGAAAGCACAGCCCATGCCGACACTAGCAGAAAAAGCATAAATAAAACTACGCGAGCCAATCAATGTGAGTGCAAAATCGTTTACCACCCGCGGGGTGTGTCCACTGCCCCCTTACTTTCCTCTCCCCCTATTTTTTTTCGATCTTCTTGTTGTTCGGGCTCAATAAAAAGCTATAGGTTGTGAGTGGGGGGAGGGGGAGGGAGGGGCTGGCAGGACTAACGGACGTTCAGCTGTCCTGAGCTGCATGCAAAATTAGCCTAGGCGCGCGTGTGCGGCGTGAAAATTTTTTTGGTCGACCTCGAACAGTGTCGAATAACATAACGGGCTGAAGGGGGGGTGAGTGGGAGAGTGGGAAAAGGGCTTAGGGATGGACCTAGATTGGGGCACGAAACTCTTGAAAAAGTTTCAATACTTTGAGTTTATTCTATATTAAGGATACAATTTACTCTGTAATATCATAAGCCTTAGGATGATTTCAATCAAGAAAAAATGGACACAGTTTTAATTTGTGTTTTGAAATTTGTATTTTGTTTGGAAAAATATATTTCCTGCTTTAAAAGTAACTAAATAATCTATGAATAATAAAGAAAAACAATATGAAAATATATTTAGGAAATATACCTATTATTTACAAGGGCAGAAATGACACCTCTACAGCTCTGCTAGCTTCTGATTAAAGTTATAAATCCTTTCAATGTTATAAAATTAATAAAAAATCATCTTTGTAGTAAAAAAAAGTAATCTAAAATTTGAAAAAAAGAGAATCTAATATTCTTATTTCTCAAGCTAAATAAATATTATAGGGTCAAAGATGTTTCAAAAAATTAGAAGCAATATTTATACTTGATTTTGTACTTATTATAAAAAGTGTTATCCAAACGCTACATATTTAGGAACTTCTAAAATGTACATTATATTTTAATTAAAACTAAATTTTAAATGTTTTCTCCCTTAAATTTTATGCTGGTCATCGCTAGCTGATATACGGCCTCTCCAATGGGCGTCAATACAATTTAAGGCCATTAATACTAAAGGCAAAATTGCAAACACTGTAAACGGAAACGGAAGCAAAACTCGCATACATGACTGAAAAGAGAGACAGAAAGTGAGTGAGTGAGTGAGAAAGAGAAACGGAGACGGGGGGTAATTGTAGGTAGGAGAAACGCCTCCGATGACTACTTATACAAACCAAAAACTGCACTGGGGAGCCAGGGAGAAGATTTTCTGGCCAGAAAAGGATACGGAAAGGGGGTTGGGTTAGTTGTCTGGTTGGTCTGGCACGTGGTTTGGTTAGAATTGTGCCTTAGCACCCCTTAAACCCCCCCGGTCCGCTTTCTAATGTGCTTGTGCAGCGTATATTAAAAAGGGAAATGAAATGATTGCGATTGCCATTGCCATTGCGGTTGTGCGCGGAGGGGGGCATCGATATAAGTGTACACTAGGATTTTCCTGTTGGTCAGTGTTGACAGAATTTTGAGAGAGAAAAAAGAGGAAAGTTAAAGAACATTTTCTAAAAATGTATGAAGTTTTAAACTTTTTTTAAAAGGCTAAGATTGTAATTTTGAAATGTGTTTGAACATGTAAGGAATTTCAAATCAAAGAAAAAGGTGTCTAGAATAAATTGTGCTGTCTTTTTTTTAATATTTTCAAATTTTTAATTAATTTTAATATTTTCAAATCTCTAAGAAATTTGCGATGAACTGAAGTCAAATAAAATATTAATTAATTTCTTAAAAGGGTTTACAAATATTTCTAACAATTTATAATCGTTCTGAGCTTTTCCAAATTTATTTAAAATTTAAAATGAGACCAGCTTTAAAATCTCTAAAATTCCAACACTCGATCCAACTCTGCCAAAGGACTAGATGATGACTCCAGACTCCCGACTCCCGACTCCCGACTCCAGCTCCAACTCCAACTCCAGACCAGGCCAAAACAGAACTCGACCAGAAGCAATTGGCACAATGGCCGCAGAAGCATCAGCCAACAGCCGCCGAACGAGCATTCAGCTCGAATCGTATCGAATCGAATGGGAATCGAACGGAATCGAACGGAACGGATCCGCATCGAAAAGTGAAGTCCCGCGCCAGTTGGGCAAACATTGAGAGGCTATCGATGGAGGCTATTGCTATTTGAGAAAACCGAGAGCAAACAGGAATCCGATATAAAAGTAATTGCTGCCTACAAGCCGACCGCCAAATAAGAAGAGCCTGGCCCGGCCTAGATGCGATATGAATGTGTTTTGGACTGATTTCGATTTGGCGGATGGAGAGGCGATTAAAAGGGGCCCATGGAAAAGTACTTCGGCAAGTCGGGTGAGAATGGATGAGGTGGAAAACAAGTTTAATGGCTTTGCAATGAATTTAGAATTCAGGGGAATTTCACTTGAAAAGGTTTTCGGGGAAATTACAATTTAATTAAATGGGAATTTAATAAGATTTTATTTATTTTTTAATAGAAATATACTAGGGTGTTAAAGAAATTAAGAGGGTTTTTGAAAGACTTATAAATAAGTCTATAAATATTAAATATATTATTTAAGATACTAAATTCAGTGTGGACATTTTTGGCCACTTTTATAAAGGTTTTAAAAACCCAAAAATAAAAAATCAAAATAATTATGAAGTTTTCTTTACATTTTCATAGAATTAACAAATTTAAGGTTTTAAAGACTTTCTGTTTAAATTTCATCATTTTTCTTTTCTCCTTCTCCCTGACAATTAATTTGCCTGCCCATCATTCCTTTTGGGACATATTTCATAGGACTCTTAATCAAACTTCAGCCTTTCGCATACTCAGCTGCATTTTCTTTTGACTTATTGAGTCACATGTAACTGGTTGGCATGTCCTCAGGACTACCAGGACTACCAGGACTGCCAGGACTACCTAGTTAACTTTTTTTCTTGCCATAGTTTGCTGGCAGTTTTTAAGTAGAGCTTGAGTATGGGGTCCAACAACTTCATACTTCATACTTGCATATATCCGTTGCATGCTTTTGCCGATTTTTCCTGCACCGAAAATAACGCAAATTGGCAATTCCACTTTTTGCCACTTCTGATGCTTTTTTGATGAGTACACAGAAAAGAAAAATTATGGCAAATTAGGGTTGGTTCTAGGAAGGAAACTTGAGAAAACTGAATATATATTCAAAAGCTACCTATTATTAATTATAATCTGGTTAATTTCTAGATTAATCTTTGATTTAAATTTAATTTGTAATTTGCTTCTTAGGACGTTTAAATTCCTTTGAATTGCACAATTACAATTAAGTATTTTTTTCTCGATGTACGTGCCAACGTAACCCCCTACGTTATGCATAAAGAAAGCCAAATTCCTTTGAACTTGGAACATTTTTGTCGCTTTACCTTCCTTTTTTTGACGCTCTGCCTTTCGGCTTAGATGACTCCTCGTGACGAGGGGCAGCACTTAAAGTTCCCACACGTTTGTGTGGGTATTAAATCTGTTCAAATAACCGCACACATAACAGAGGGAATGGTAGAGTGTGGTGTGGGGTGTCGAGGGGAACAGGTAAAGGTAATACTTACATATAGATATTCCGCCCGAATCCGACGACAGCGCCTTGTCGAACTCCCGATGCTGATAAATCTTTGAACTCAGCCGCAAACACGTAGAAGCATTCGGTGGTTACGGCAACAATTTTTTCCTCACTTTCTCGTTGTCATAAAATGAAAATGTCCTCCACGTCGTCACATTTTCTGGGTGGCAAAAGAGAAAAAAAAAAGTAAAGTAAGATGATGAAAATCGAGGGTGTGAGGCGTCGGGAGGGCGTGGCTTTTGGATATGTGCGTGTTGCCGATAACACTTAAAGCGCACTGCGGATTTCTCCGTACTTATAACGAGGCGAGATGGCACCCACTCCACTAAGCTGTTCCCCATGTTGTTCTTTTAATGGGGGTATGGGACCCCCGACATCTCCATCCTCCAACCTCCGTCTCCATCTGGGGTTGCCTTGCCATGTGCAGCATTTATGAGTAATGAACTTCTCGCCGGAAAATGCCAGGCCAGACCGCAAGGTGAGCGGCTAGCCTCCAGTTCCCAGCCACCAGTTTTCCAACTCAACTCCCGTCACCCAAGAAGGAAGTCCTCCGAGGGGTGAATTGCGGAATTCCTCGTGGCAACCTTTTTGGGTGTCGACTGCAGGCGACGTCGCCCTTCCGTTTCTACACTTGAGAAAATTATATTCAATACAAAATAATGTAAGGAAATTAGTTTAGTAATTTTTGATTGCCTAGAAACCTTCTTAGGCTCTTCTTTGATTTTCTTAAATATATTTTATATATTTTGTAAACCAAATCCTTGATATTTGTATTTAAATCACAGATATAACAATCCTTCTTGTGGTTTCCATAAATTAATTTTAATTGTATTTTATTTCTTTGTATTTTAATACTTTTTAAATTAAAAATTTCTCCCAGTGCTTTAGAGGTGAGAGCGTCCAGGCTCCTGCTGAAAAGTAACAAACTGTGTCAGCTCGACTGGCATTCACAAGACGTGACTGTGTGACCTCCTCCGACCTGAGACCCCTCCTCCACCCCTGATCCTTTTCCCCACTCCACACCCTTCAATCCCAGTGTGTGTGAGTGTGTGTGACATCAAAACGACAATCGCGTGTGAAGCCAAAAAAAATTTAATTTATATTTTGACATAAAAATTATAGCAATAAGCGGGGCAGCAGCAGCAGCCGCACCCAAGCTCCGAGAGCTGTAAAAGATTTGCGCTGGAAAGATAAGAAATTTTACGCCAGTAAACGAGTTTGCTCGTCGAGCGTTTTGTTTGCTCTCAGGATGCCGTTGGCGACATTCGTCTGATTAACGCGAAATTGATTAAGTGACACGGCCAAAACGATGGCCAAGAGGGGTCGTAAAAGCGCAGCAGCCACGGCGAGAGGCGAGAGTTTACCCGGCCAAATGATGAATCTGTTTCTGACTCGCTGAGAAAAATGTAATTTAAGCTGATGGTGTGGCGCGGTGCGGGAGTTAAAGATTTTGGCTTTCAGGGAAAGATTAAGACATGGCCATGGGACTCGGAGTTGAGTTCTTTATAAAACAGTATTTTCTAGCTACAGAAATTTATTTTTAATTAATTGCTAGGGAATATATTTGGAAAAGAAAATGCTGTACAAATTTTTAAACATTAAATAAGGTAATTTTTTTTTTTTATATTTGAAAAACATAAGGCTAAGATATATTAAGATGAGACTTAAGCTTTTACATTATCAAATTATCCATTTATAAAAGCTAATACTTAAATTGATATAAATATTCTTTATATTCTATATAACAACCCAACTTTTCCAATTAATAAAATTATTTCTATTTCCCTTTCACTCTTCTCTTAGAAGTTTCCTCCTCTTTTTCTGTTTTTCATCTTAAATTCACTTTATTGAAACATTTCCGTTATAGTTTCCGTTTGATTTCGCGACGAAAAAAAAAGTCTTAATAAACTATTTAACATTTGACACTTGTCATGGCAACTTCCGTTGTCTCCGCCGCTGGGTTTCTTATACGTTTCTTTCCTCTTTTGTTGTTTGCAGACTATTGAGACTTCAAATTGTTGTTGCCGTTGTTCATTTTTCGCATTTTTTTGTTGCCTTTTTATTTTATAGCGTCTTGGCACTAAATACGCTCGGGAAATTATACAATACATTCTCAATCAAACGCTCGCTCAATGCAGCGAAAATACTTCTAAGTATCCTCTACCCATCGAAAGCGTGATAGTGCACTGATAAAAAAAAATAGTTTTAAAATTTGTATTGAAGGGGAAAATGTATTAGGAATGTAGAAGTGACTTAAATATTTTTTTTTTAACATTTTGAGATTGAAAATGTCAGGTAAATAATACAAAAATGAATGCAGGTGTAAAGAAATATTATTTTTCAACACATTGATGTGTTAAGAAATAGAACATTGAAGCTTTTTAATAAATTTAAATACGTAGAAATTTAATAAATTAATATAGGATGCCACAATGTATTTAAAAATATAACCTATGTGATTTTATTTCATTATATTTCATTTGATAAATACAAAAATATTCTGTTATTTTGAAATTCTTTTAAAGTTTTGAGTTTTAATTTAAACTTTAATTTACTTTTAAAATCCTAATATTTTTTTGGGTTCATCTTGTACTAAATTTTATATTAAAAATTCGAATATTATTTTCAAAACTTAGACCTCTTCTAGTGTATACTGCTGCAGTGCAGTAAGCCATCTTACATCACCCCCAAACCCTCGTTGACTGGCTGCTTTGGCTGGTTTTGGCCGTCTGGGGAAATTTGCCATTTTCTGCACAATAAGATTTACTTGTCTAGCTCGTGCTCTTGGCTGCTTTTGTGGCTGCTGCTGTTGCAGCAGTTGTTGCTGCTACTGATGCTGCCGCTGCTGCTGTTGCTGCTGCTGTTGCTGTTGCGGCTGCTGCATTAAAAACTTTGACAGCTCATTTACTCGTTGTTCGAACTTGAATCTGCCACGTTTTTCTGTCCTTTTTTTCCCATGCCGTGCCGTTCTAATGCCGGTTCCTTTCATTCCCTGCAAGTTATGTTCAGGTTTAAAGCTTATATAACTGTCCTTGGTTTGTTTTGCCATTCAGGCGAAAGGATTTTCGGTCGTTGAAATTGCTTAGTGGTTATTCGCTCGTAAGCGCCGGAATAATGAAATCCGCTGTATTATCCGCAACATAAGTTCTGCTGTTGAAATCTATTTTGCTGCACATTTCTTGGGGCGATAAGTCGCAGACGTGGCAAATGACGCTATTGCTGATATCCCATTGGAAAGCCAGGCCACATTGCACACTGCACACTGTACAAATTGATATGCTGGCTTCGAGGTCCATTGCTTTCGAGGAGAACTTCGGCCCGGGGATGGGGATTAGCTAAGCTGCTTGGCGAAGGAGGATGGCTTGAGTGTTGGCACTTGACAGAGAGAGAGAATCCTGAAAGAGCCCCAGGGAAGTTTGGAATTAGCTGATGATCACGATTGGGGGAGCGAGATGAGAAGGCATTTTGCATTGTGGGATTACTGGTAAGTTAATCAATTAAATAGGTTAAGTATTAATTAAGGTAAATTCGAGATAAATAAGAATTAATGGAGGGAAGACCGATTGCATAACATTATTATAAACATATTAAAAGAAGTAAATACTCAAGATTTTGTCACCTCTCTACACTTTTATATTGTTTTTTTTTATTTTATTTGATGCTTCTGTTTCTCAATTTATATTTTATATATTTTTCATTTGCCTTAAATTTAAACTTTCTTAAACCCCGCCTTGTGTCCTTTTGTTTTTAGTTTTTGTGAAATATATCTCTGGTCTCGAATTGATCAACTCAATTTGCAGATGTCGCCTGCTGTAATATTGAAAAATTACCCTTGCTGCCTTCTTGCTGCCGCTTTAACTGCAAATACATACAAAACAGATATATTACGCATACGCAGTGTGGCTTTCGCACATCCATCTCCATTAGCGCATACAAAGTTCGCCACTAGCGGGAATGTCTCGTCCTTTGCCATCGTTTCAATTTTGTTCAATGTCAAATCACTTGAACAAAATATTTATAAAATAAAAAATACAACAAAATAGTAATAAAATGAAAAAAAAACCTTTAACAATCATATTTTAGCTCTACATCAATTCAAATTAATTTAATTTTAGTTTGAATTAATATGGCTTCCAATCATATAAATTTGTAACCTTTTTTAAAGGTACCCCTATTTTTCTTCAAGTGCACATGTTGCCAGCGGATCTTTTCTTAAAACCGTTTGCTGTTAAATTCAATTTCAATGCTCGTTTGTTTCCATGCGTTTCGCTGCAAGGACTTTTGGGGGGCCTGGTGCTCCTTGCTTTATTCCTTGCGGTGGCGCAAAGTTTTGGTGTAAGTGGCCAACAAGCCCCGCCAAAAACTCCACCCACCCCCAAGCTACTGCTGCTGTTGTTCTTGGCCCTGGCTCTTCGGGCTCTGGGCTGGTCGTGCATGAGAATGCAGCAAACGGCTTTTTTATTGTTGGCCATTTTGGCCATAGCAACGCCAATTTTGAAAGAGCCCAAATGGCCGCATCGAGCCAACCAACAGAACAGAAAGCAGGAGCAACTGTTGCGGTTTCGCTTTTCATATATGGGAGTTGCTGCGTCTGCTGCTGCTACTGCTGGTGCGGAGTTTTTAGTGCTCCCTCTCGAAATTGCCCGCTTAAATGTGGGCGGCGATTACCGGCAGCCGAAAATAGCAAAAAAAGAAAAAAAGCTAATTCTATTTTGCGGCTGCATTAACGTTAAAAATGTTCGCTTATTTTTTTGTAAATTTATACGAGCATTATACGATCAGCACTCGTTGTGTGCTGGCCTTTTCTTCCATCCCCCCTCAGCTTTGTGGCTGTCACATTTGGCAATTTCCATTATTTTATGTCCTCCTCATCTCCTTTTTCTTTATCGCTCATCCTTGAAGCCAAAGTAAATTTTATACGCCACTTTTCGCGGCTAAACAAAAATTAAATAAAATTTAGCGGTCTTCTTTGGTCGCCCCAAAAAGCCACCACGCAGCCGCCGCAGCAGTCATCCATCCAAGGATCTGAGAGCCGAGGATACGGGACTCAGGACCCGGGACCCCCGACCGGCGACCTGCGACCCCCAGGAACTGCGGAAAATCGCTGGCCCTTCGGTCTGGTCTCTCTGTTTATGGTCTGTCTAACGATTCCCGTCCAAGTTGGCTGGCGTTGATTAGCCTCTGTGCTGAAGCCTGAATTAGGGCCAAAGACAAAAACGTGCCCCAAAAGCGAAACTTGAAGCCAAAGGCGTCGCAGCTGGTACAGTGGGGTAAGTAAATGATTTGTGGGGCACTTGAAATGTTTAAATTTTTAATTAGGTATAAAACATTGAAATATACAATAGTTTTCATTGGTATTTGTATAATTTAAGGTGTACTTATACATATTTTTGAATTAGTAAACGGGGCTTATACTTTCTGAAAATAACTGCAGAAAACTACCATCTAAAGTGTTATTTAAAATTTATGTTGAACGGTAAATATTGCATTTTTAAATAATAATTCAGAATTAACATATTTTAAAGTAATTTGTATAAAAATATAACACCCCCTTTTTAAGTCTCCCAAAAGATTTCCCAACATCCTGCAGCTCTTCAAAAAAACCCTTAATAATAGGTAAATTTAAAAAGCGAATAAATTTCCCAACTTAATGTGTTCCGCATTAACAAAGAAATGTTCACGAAAATTCGTTCATAACTCTAGGGAATTGCTTTCCCATTTTCTGCCACTGTGGCTGGGGTTTTTGCGCCGGACTTATTTCCACTGTCGCAGACGGAACCACATGGTGACGACTGTGACGTCCTGACGCACGACGGACGGACGGACACTGACGGCTGGTCTCATCAGGATATATGGAGGGGAAAACTGGAGCGCGGCCCGGAATGGGAAGAGAGTACTGAGCAACATGCAAATGAGGCTGTCCCGTAGTTGGTTTTCCGCTTGGACGCTTCGCTGGCTTCGCTGCTTAGCCATTTTCCCTCGCCCCCCCGCCTTCAGGATTCCAACAGCCAAACAGCCAAACAGCCGACAGCCTTCGTTGCCGTCGTTCTTGTTGTCATTGTCGTTTTTATGGACGCAGTTGTTAATAGAAAATGAGCTGAACGCTGCGGCCAGCCATCTTGGCCGAATCATAAAGGCAAAGCCTGGCCCGAAAAGAAAAAAACCGAAATGTTTTTATTGATGTAATTTGCATAAATTTACACTTGCCTCGCAATCTGTCAAAATATTTCACTTCCAGTGCCTCCGCCTGCGAGCTTAGAACTCTTCGTCCTGCCGGGGGCCGCCTTTTTAATCGTCGCTTGAAAAGCTTTTGTGGCCGTGGCCATCATTAAAATGGACTTAATTAAAAGCACAATGCATCTGGCAAGTGGAGCACGTTGCGTATACGCAACGTTTGCCAAATGCGCTTAATTACGTCATTAGCAAAGTCAATAGAATTAGTTCTGTTGTCATTGTTGTTGCTCCAGCGCAGCACAGGTTGAACATTCGAAAATTGCAGCAGAGATATATAAGTGTGTGTATTGAGTGTGTGTATTGTCTGTGTGAAGTGTGTGTATGTGTGGGAAAAGTAGGGGATTGCCTGACATTTAATATCGCACTTAAATCAAAATTAAATTGTTTAAGCACCGCTGCAGCTGGAAAAATGCACGGATGTAAAGTCGTTGCCATCAAAATGCTGCAGCTGTGCAACCGCTGCATTTCCCCCCTTTCTTTCCTGGGTTTTTCCCCCTTTTTTCCCCGGCTTTTCCCCCCCAACTGACAATAACAATAGAAACTGAAGTGGCAAAACAATAACTGGCGCGTCGCGTCGGGATTTTCCGGGCATCAACGAGACCGCACTCGCTCACACACACAAACACACCCGCACATACACAAAATGCACAAATACCCACAAACACAAATACACACACACACACAACAGCGGCTGCTAAAATATGATTCCAACTTATGGGCGGCAAGTCTGGCCTGTTGCGAAGGTGGAACGATATGTTTACCTGGAAAGCAATCAGTAAACATTAATTTAAATAATTTTTTGGATCTAAAAATAATGATTTTTAATTAAAATGAATTTTAGATATTTATAAATGCATTAAATTAAATATAATTAAATAAAGAGAAGAA
>JAEIII010008389.1:0-12987 GCA_018905755.1 Drosophila ohnishii | reverse complement strand
TAATTAATGAATTAATTCTTAAAACAACTAACCTGTGGCTGACGCCTTGGTATTTCATCCGAAGTATTATACATTAATCGTGGCTGCTATTTTTTTTTTTTTGACATAACATATAAATTCTCTTAAATAAAAAATTGATTAAATTATTATAGTAGCTTACATTATTCGAGCCGCAAGTCTTGTTGTTGCAGGATGTATATTGCCTTGGCATTGGCTGCTGTTGACCAACTTTTGTTGAGTTTCGGCTGTTTTTCTCTTCGCCAATCCTCGTGCTATTCAAATAGGGTTCCTATGGGGCTCATTTAAAATTTAATAAAATAGTTAAGTTTTGGCTAATTTGTTTTATAAAATACTTACAAAACCCGAGATCTCATCATCCTCCCATGAAGACATAGTACCTTCATTAGCTGGTTGCTGGCGGGACTGGCTTTGGCGTTGCCGTTGCTCCTGCTGAAGGTGCTGCTGCTGCTGCTGCTCCTGTGGATGTCCCTGCCTCACCATTTGACGCCTTTGCCATTCGTCATAATTACTGCCAACCTGAGAGCTATTGTGCCAATTTCTAAGGGCATTACTTCGGGAGTTTCTATCTGGGAAATAGTTACAACCACCTCGGGTGGGGACATCACCCTCACACTTGGAATTTAATTTAAAATATATTTTAAATTATTATATATATAGAAAAATATCTTTAAGGCTAAAAACTAACCGGATTACGGCCTGCACAGCAACCACGCGTTGGGTTTGTGATTTCCTGTCCCTGAAAGTCATTCTTGTGAATACTTTTAAAGAGTAATAAATCAAAATAAACACAACTTACTGCAGATAGGCCCCTCTGGCAATCGAATCTTTCTAGTTTATTAAAGGTTTCATTGGCATTTGGCCTGGGAACACTTTGGGATCTGGCAGATATCTGCGGGCACTGCTGAACTCGATTGACTGGAGCTTGTGGCAAGAGAGAGTGCTTCAGCTGCATTAATTGCTGGCGAAGTGTTTGATCTTGGCATGGATAAACCGAAGGCTCTTCTTGGTAAAACGTTGAATTGATCGGGCATTGTGGCGAGTGGTAGTTACTCTGTGAAGTTATGATAAAATTGTAAGAAAATCAGGGACTTGGAAGACCTAAAATAAGTACTCACGCGGTCCTTACTCTTGCTACAGCTTGGCGCAAGCTGAGAAGCATTTAAGAAATATAAAAATAATAATAACTATATTATTCAAAAAATATAGTATTAATACCTTTCCCTGGTTTCTTGGCGGCTGCTGCTGCCTGCTGGCTTGACCATTGGTCGAGCATCCATAACTGGCTCTTTTCTGACAATGATTCGTGTTGCTTTGCATCGAGGACTGAGTGTGTATGGACCTGGGCTCGTCGCTGTCGTCGTCGTCCTTGGGATATAACTTTGCTGGGTTTTGTTTCTTGCAGATTTTAGGATTTGCCAGAAAACGACTTAGGGCAATGACCACCTCATCGGGCAGTGAGATAACGTTTCTAGCAAAGTCCATTCACATGAAACACCTGCTTATATATATTCAAATCTTTTGAATCCCTTTGCTTTTCTACTTACAGAAACTCGAGGAGATTAGGCTACAGCTTGAGTCAGGAATTTTGAAAATTTTGGGGTGCTAATGACTTGGATTTAACGCTTTGGCGAAAGGTTTAATGCAAAATGTGAATTGCACTAACCATTAACAAAGCTGTACTAACATATTATCGAAAGTAGGAAAAATAGGCTGTTTTGGAAATTTTAGTTAGAGAAAATAATATGATGAATGCACAGACAGATAGATACAAGCTTGCCTAGGGTGCTTTTATTTTCGATTTCAATGCCTTTAAAATATAAAAAGTAAAGAAATTATTCAAAATACAAATACTATATATTTTTTATTGTTTATAAAATAAATCCTTATATTTTTTCAATATTTTCTTGTTGAAAATTGAATTGCCAGCTCCTTAGGAAATGAATTTAATTTGCTATTTGGCCGCCGCACTATCGTCAGCAATCTCTTCGCCATCCATTATCGTCATCGTGCCGGGCCGGGAGGGTAATCCCTCATCGCCATCGTCATCCCTCCGGTGCCCACTTCCACTTCCGTTTGTTCATTAGGCAAATGCAGCAATTCCAGCTCGACAAACGCCAAATCGTTTGTCTCAGCCGTATCCGTATCCGTCATTTTGGGGCAATGGGAATGGGAACTGAAATGGGAAAGAGA
Organism: Drosophila ohnishii; assembly: GCA_018905755.1. Taxonomy (NCBI): domain Eukaryota; kingdom Metazoa; phylum Arthropoda; class Insecta; order Diptera; family Drosophilidae; genus Drosophila; species Drosophila ohnishii. The sequence goes on along the minus strand of JAEIII010008389.1, from coordinate 10,776 downwards.
GGGGGAGTGGGTGGAGCAGGCGTCATGCCAAACGGAAACGCTGTGGCATCCATTGGATCGCCTCAAGTGGGCGCTTAGCTGTGCTAGGAATGTGGGCGTGGCATGTGCGTTACGCGTGAAATCCAATTCCCGCAGACTCTGCTCCTGTGAGGCAATGAAGGGCAGAAGGGAGAGCACCGCCTGCGGTGGCTGTGGCCGCCACCTGATGCTACCATCCGCGACATCATAGTGCACCGTCAGCTGCGAGTGCCAGGCAAAGTGCCGCAGCCGGAGCACATCCGTGAAGGCAGATGTAGTTGGCAGGCTGTCATCCAGGCGACACTGCAAGCGGAGGCCCACAATGTGACAGTGACGCCGCCGAGCTGTGCCGAGTTCCCTGAGGCAGGCATTCAGAGTTCCTGTACCAGAGTTCCTGGCATTTGCTTTGTCACCATTGCCATCATCATCTCCTGAATGTCCCGAGCTCCGACACAGAAAGCCCGTCAATAGCCGGAGGCGCGACAATTGGAAGATCTTGGCAATGGAGGAGTTTAGGAGGCAGGCGGGCAGCTTAAGGGTTTCCAGGTTTGGGGGAAGCTGGAATGGGGTAAGAAATTCCATCATGATCAGACCTAGGGTATACTGGTTATCTTACATTTCTCAGAGAGCTGTTCTTCTCGCAATTTTCCATGGACCTCAGTTCAAAGGCCCTTAGGTTCTGGAGTTTCCCAAATAACACATCCAAATCTCTGCTCCCTAAGTGTTCGCCTTCACCCAGATTTAGTTCAACCAGATTCTGGCACATCCTAGTTGCTGCCCGTATCACTAAGGTATCACTTTTGCAGAAGCCAAGCCTTTGGATATGACTAAGCTGGCTTTGCCTCTGTTGAAGCCACTTCCGGCAGCCCTCGTCACAGGCGCCCGGCAGATTGAGCAGAGCTCTCGTCCGACTCCCCAGGAGTTCCAAAAGCTGGCACCGCTCATCGGGACTCAGCAGCTTCAATTGCCGCCTGTCCCGGCTCCAATCGAATTGCTTGGAGTACTGGCAGCTCCACAGGCGAAGCACCAAGTGGCCGAGACGCTCCTCCTGCAGCTGCAGCAACCGCAGCTGGTCTCCCAGGCTTAGCTGTTCGCAAATCAGCAGCAGGCAGTCATCGTTCAAAGCTGTCAATCGGAGTTCGAGTCCGAATCCGCTGGCTGGATTGAGCTTGAGATTCCTTGGTGGCTCTGGCTGGGGATGGCCAATGGTTACCGCCGTCCTGAAGCGCATCCCACTCGATCTGCGGCAACGGCTCGACTGAGCAGGAAACGCGTGCCATGTGACGGCGGTGGGTGATGTCTGGGCTGCATACTGAACCCCCGGGAATCGGAATCAGTGTCGGCTGCGGCGGTGGCAGGCAATCGCAGCTGGCGGTGCGTACAACTACAACAACAGCCGGCAGTGCAACGCACATAGTCGGCTGTGTGTCACTTCATTGATTACCGCAGATCTGGTGGCACAGTGGGCACAAGTGTGATAATGAGGGAAAAAAAGAAATACTATTATTTTTAACATTTATTTTCTTTATATTTTTAATTAATTTTTTAGATTAGATAGATAGGGAAACAAAATTCCTTTATAATTAAATTCACCCTTAATGCAAGCCCTTTAGAAATTGTTATTTAACCACAAAAACAGTTCATAATTTTTAATACTTAAACATAAAAAATATTACAAATCACTTTATCTAAAAGTTATTTTTATAAGAATAATCCCTTTAACCACTGTTTGACCTCACATACCTCCCCCTTGGTGACACCGCTCCTGGTGGTGGACTCTTTTCCGCTCTGAAAATAAGTGCAACCCCTAGCTGTTCGCCCGAGAAAAAAAAGAGAGCTCTTCCATCGTTTCGGGGTGCGGGAGTTGCTCGGTTCAACACTCTCTTTGGGCGATAATGCAGTATAAGTAGTATTCGTATTATCGCTGGATGTGCGGAAGACAAAGAATATGAAAGAAAGAGAGAGAGAGTTTGGGCTATTTTTATAAAAACTCCCCAGCACATGTGGCCAAGGCCAAGGCGAAGATACTGTTCCTATATACCCCAGAAATACATATTCCGATTTAACAGTTTGTGGTGGGTGGGAAGGGGAGGCCAAACTTCAAGTGGTTTAAGAAATAACAGAAAAACAGAAATCTGGATGGAAACAAATCACTATTGCTGGTTGGTCACCGATAATCTGACCATCGTAAACAAAGAGCTGTCGTTGTGATATGGCGAACTTTGTACCTCTACGATACCTCAGAAATAAATAGTTCTTTTTTATTTATAAGTACTAAAAATGAGTCATGGGAATTAGTAGCTTTATTTAAAAATATAAAATCAATTATTGTTTATATTTTGGAATATTATTTATTGTATTTTCCTCAAAGGAATGCAAAGAATGCAAAGAAGAATGAAAAGCAGCCACTCCATGCAGTGCCATAACACAAATTTCACCTTTTAAAAGTATTTTATAAAATTTACCAAAGATTTATAAGTCCAGTTTGAAAAAATTCACATTAGGCTCGTAGGTTTTTTTTTTTTGAGGAAAGCATGATACCAATTTAGGGAAAAGAAAAATTTAATTAAAAACTTTCCTTTCGATCGCAAAATTTGTTGTTGCTATGACAAACGTGGACGAGCCATCGCGAAATGCACCCACATCTCCATCAACTCTTCTGCCTACTCCTACTCCTCCTCCTCCGTCGCCATTGAGGATCGTCCACCTGGAGACGGAGATCTCTGAGGAAGAGAGTCGCCGGCAGACGAACATGAACAAAGGGTGGGTTCACCTGGGCTTTGCCCTAATGCTGTGCATCATCTTCGTGCTGCTCTTTTGCACGGCCTCACTCTTCGTTAAGGAAATGGTGGGTCCGGAGACCCTGGACAACATCACCAAACTCAGGGAAATATATCTACAAAGAGAGCGTGAGCGGCGATTGGGAGGAAGGATCACATTGAGCCCTCTGGAGGAGGTGGCCAATGCACGTCTTCTGGCCGTCAAGCAGGTGGACGAGGAGGAGCATCGGCTGTGGCAGAGCTACCACAACAGGCCGCCACCGTTCCTAGGACACCGCAATATCAGCGACACTGATTTGTATGCCTTGCTCAGGAGCATGCCCAAGGGCGGTCTTCTCCATGTCCACGACTCGGGCATCCTGGGGACGGACTTGCTCGTACAAATGACCCAGAGCGATAACTTATGGGTCTGCGTGAACCTGGATCAGGGCTTCGAGGACTTTCGCTTTTCTCTATTTTATCCGGACATCCTGCCCTCGGACGACTACCAGTGCTCGTGGATGCTGATGAGGAACTTCTACGAGTACGAACCCCCCGCCAAATATGTGGCCAGGCTGAAGGAGAGTCTCAGTGTTCCACAAGAGGGTTTTGAGACATCCAGGGAGCTGGCAAGGCACTTGAAGCGATCCCAGAGACTCATCCATGGACTGATCACTTACAAGCCGCTCTGGAGTAACTTCCTCTTTGGCATGCTGCAGGATCTGTATGACGACGGGGTGCAGTATGTGGAGATGCGTTCCTCGTTGCCAATTGTGAGTTGGGGACTAGGCAACCTTTAACTCTCGATCCTCACACTCCTCTTTTAGCTGTACGATATGGAGGGAAGTGATTATACCATTTTGGACTCGGCTGAGGCCATGGTGACCGTGTCCAACCAGTTCCAGTCCACCCATAAGGATTTCATTGGCATTAAGCTGATCTATGCGCCTTCCCGTGACTTTAATGACAGTCGCATGGACAGCTATGTGGCCAATGCCCAGCTCCTAAAGGTAGTCGTCGTTTATGAAATATCCTTAAATTAAGTATATCCTTATATACCCTTCTCCCCCCATGTTAGACCCACTTTCCCAAACTCCTGGCTGGCTTTGATCTCGTCACCCATGGCAATGAGTGTGAGCTGCCCTCTTTGAGTCGCATTTCTCAGCTCTCAAAGCTGGTCAAGAAGGTGGACTTTTATTTCCATGCTGGAGACTCTCGCTGTCAGGATAATTTACAACCCGATGTGAATCTCATCGATGCCCTGCTGCTGGGCAGCAAGAGGATAGGCAATTCGCTAAATGTTCCTCTGCATTCGGAGGTCATGCGGGGCCTGCATTTCCTAAACGTGGCCGTTGAGGTGTGTCCTCTGTCCAATCACTATCTGGAGTATGTCAATGATTTCCGGAACCATCCGGCTGCGTATCTCATAGCTGCCGGCTTTCCCATTGTGATTGGTTCGGATTATCCGTATTTCTGGAATGCCGCCCCTTTGACGGATGATTTTTATGTGGCCTTTGTGGGCATGGTCGGGGGCAATGGTAATCTACGCCTGCTCAAGCAGCTGGCCAAGAATTCCTTGCTTCATAGCGCTCTCAATGGGTTGGAGAAGACGAGGGCCATGGACAAGTGGCAATGCAACTGGAATCGGTGGATCAAGAGCTTGTTGAACAGTACCCAATATCTAGGAAGAGAGGATTGAAAATATCTAGTTTGGAGTGTAGGTAAAATTTGGTAAAATAAAAGAATAAACTCAGGGCGTAGAAAAAGAGGTGTCTTGAAATATATTTTTGGGTTTTAAAGATTAGATTTGCGATTTAATTTCCATAAAGATTAAAATTCTTGAAAATAATACAAGTCTTAATATAATCTTTATGGAAATTAAGTCCCTGATCTCTCGCTTTCTAGGAAATATAAATTTTGGGTTTTTTTTTAATATTAAATTCTAGGAAAATTAGAAATATGTTATTTCACATTCCGGAATGCTTTTGGTGGCACTTCTATTGCTTTCCGGCTATTAAGAGTGCACTATAAAGTGCTTCAACACTCGAAAAGTGGCAATGAAAGCGTGGATCTGGCCATGCTCATGGCCAGGGTTAGTTAATCTAATCTGGGAGCAGGCAACTCGTAAATCAAGATGCCAGATTGCCCAGCGATTGACTCCGATTAGCAGCCTGAGGGCTGGCGGCATTAGGTTGGCAACTCCAACCCGTGGGTCATCCACGCGCAATTATCGGCTTGCGAACACGCGTTAAATCAAAGATAATGTCCAACGAATCCCACACCATCGTTTCAGATAATATTCGAATAGCGACAAAGCCCAAATCGGTGCTCCTCAATCGCCGCAGACGTCAGTCGTCGTGCGAACCTTGTTGCGATCGGACCTGTCACCTCGGAGAACTAACCATCGTCGTCGTCATGCTGCTGGTGCCTAATCTTATCGCCGGCCTCACCGTGGGCCTGTGCGTCTGCCTCTGCCTTGGACCGAGTCTGGTGGAATCGCGCACGCGTCCCAAGAATCTGGTGGATAAGAAACTGGTCACAATCTATGGCAGCACACCGCATGTGGAGGCTTTGCTCGGACCCGGACGTCCCACGCCCGACACCTACAAGACGCTGAGGAGCGCCTTTTTCCGGTATGAGGAGTCACGCTCTTTGGGCCATGACCTGGAGCTGACCCCTCGGGAAATCAAGGCCAATGAAACTATCATGAAGGCCAAGATCCACGAGTACGAGGAGGGTCTGATCACGCCGCATCTCTTCAAGCCCTCGCAGCACATCTTCGATGTCCTGGAGGGCATTCAAAAGACCGATCTGTTCCAGCTGCTGAGGAAGATGCCCAAGGGAGCTGTGCTCCATGCCCATGACACGGCTCTGTGCAGCACCAAGGCCATCATTAAGCTGACCTACAAGGATAATCTCTATGCCTGCCAGCAGAATGGAGATCTGGGCATTTCGGCTCTCAGGTTTGCCAAGGAGGCACCGGAGGCTCGTCAGGACTGCCAGTGGAGTCTGCTCGCGGACCTGCGATCGAAGTACACAGCCGAGAAGGTCGATGAGTATCTGGAGGAGCGTCTCACCCTGTATCCCACCAAGAAGTTTGAGGACAACAACGCCGCCTGGTCTACCTTTATGACCATCTTCGAACTGCTCGATGGGCTGGTGATGTACGCTCCCGTTTGGGCGGATTACTACTTCAGCGCCTTGGAGGAGTTCTACGAGGATGGAGTCTTGTATCTGGAGTTCCGTTCCCTGGTGCCAACGGTGAGTGGTCTTATAATTCTTCAGGGTATTTAAATGCCAGTCAGTCATTTCCGAACTGTAATTTAGTTTAATTTAATTGTAAAAATTTATTTATCAATATTTTTATATGATCACCAACCCAGTTTTCCGATTTAAAATTAATTCTTCTTTGAAAAATTATCATAACAAATTATGGATAAATATTTAAAGGCTTGCCAAAGTTAGCTTTCTTTTTATATATATTTTTTGTTATATATTTTAAATCTCCCGCAGCTCTACGACATCGATGGCACTGAATACACTCCCATGGACACCGTTCGCATTTATGTGGAGACTTTGGAGAAGTTCAAGGAGGCTCATCCCGATTTCATTGGCTCCCGAATGATCTATGCTCCCCTTCGCAATACAAACTCCCAGGGAATGACTTCGTATATTGAAACCCTGAAGGAGATCCAGGTGAGAGCTAACTTAAACACCTTCTCAAGACAAGTATCTTAAGGATTTCCTTGAATAACAGGCTAAATACCCCGACTTTGTGGCCGGCTTTGATTTGGTGGGCCAAGAAGAGCTGGGTCGTCCTCTGAAGGACTACATTGACGAGCTGCTGGAGGTGCCAGAGGACATTGATTTCTATTTCCATGCCGGCGAGACCAACTGGTTTGGTTCCAGCGTCGACGAGAACCTGATCGATGCCATTTTGCTGGGAACCAAGAGGATTGGCCATGGCTTTGGTCTGGTCAAGCATCCGGTGGTGCTGGACATGCTGAAGAAGCTGAATGTGGCCATCGAGGTGAACCCGATCTCTAACCAAGTGCTCCAACTGGTCACGGACTTCCGGAACCATCCCTGCTCGCACTACTTTGCCGATGGTTATCCGGTGGTCATCTCCTCGGATGATCCATCCTTCTGGAAGGCCACTCCCTTGACCCATGATTTTTACATCGCCTTCCTGGGCATTGCCTCGCAGCACTCGGACTTGAGGCTCCTCAAGAAGCTGGCCCTAAACTCTATACAGTACAGTTCCCTGACGGGAGATGCCCAGTTCGAGGCCCTGGAGAAGTGGCAGGTGAAGTGGGATCAGTTCATTGCCGATGTCAACGAGGAGGCCTCCAATGGGGTGGCCTCACTGCAGCAGATCGATTGACTAGCACGGGTGGTGGCGGCGCTCCTGGTCGTGATCTCTGTCCTCAGGCGCTAGTCGGTCCTCCCCTTCACCTCCTCAAACTGCATTCTCATCCTCCCCGAAGCCATGTCCATGCCCACATCCAGTATCTATCCAATATTGTATCGCCCCCAGATATCGTTGTAAGCTAATTGTTATGGACTAGTCCTTAGTTAGACCTAAGACCCAACCAACCCGATGAGATTCTGTCTGTGTCGCGACCTCAAACTGGTTAAAGGACAAAGTCGAAAGGCTCTCCTGCCTAACGAAAGCAATAAAGAACCCGTTTTGGTCGTAGCCGAAAAGAAGAGTGTATGCAATTTATGTTTTTAGAAGGAGACCAGGTCCTAATCCTAATGAGTCTGCGTGAGAGATGCTTATGGATAATTATTCCGGGGAAAGCTAGTCCCAATAGTTCCCAATTCTCGTTACCATAATCCTTAATTTCCAGTCACGCTGCCATCTCCAACGCAGGACATAGAGTGCACTCCAAGGCTGCTTCGTCGCCCCCGCATAAATCTCTCATTGCCTTTGGCTGTGCGTCGTCGAGTGGATGCGAAATTTTAATGAATATGCGCTATATGGTCGTTGAGTCACCCCTAAAACCACCAACCGTCCGTCATTCGCCGTCGGAACGTAGCTCCTTTGAGCTCGAAACTGTTGCAAATGTTTCAATTTTACGTGCCACTGTTTAGTGCCAGGAGGAGGAAGCAGGCAGGACTCGTTCGATTTTGATTCGGTTGCCAGCCGTAATGAGCTGGCTAGAGTTTTATGGGGCCAGCACGAGTGGTTGCAGCCAGGTTTTGGCCCCTGCTGACTCGTATGTGCGACCATAAAATTGATGGCATGGCTAAGAGCCAGGACATGTGCAAGGACGATAGTGTTGCCAAAGAAAACTAAATAGAAATCGAACTACAAAAAATGTAAATAAATAAATACTAGATAGAAAAATTAGGAATAAGAGTATGCAAACTGATTCTCCTTAAAATAAATTTATGTTTACTTCAAGTCTCGAGATTTTCTTGGAGGAAATAAATAACAAAAGTACAAATTCAACGGTAAGTAAGCTAAAGAATAAGAAAATGCATAGTAACCTTAATTTCAAAAGAATTTCCTTCTCTAAGCCCCTCTGAAAATAGCTAATCCGTCACCTCTGTGGCATTACATCTGGCCAGAGACCCTGGCAGCCTCATCAATTTGATGTCGTGCACATTTAATGTGGTGTTGAGGGCGCGCGCGGATGCATAAAAAACCAAACGAAACCAAACCGAACCAAAGAACGAGCCGCGTTTGCGAATCCAGATCCAACGTGGCCCATAAATTACTAATAAAAGCCGCCAGAATATGCGTCCTATATGTGTGTGCGTAGTGTGTAGTTCACGCGGGCTTGCGGCTTTTTAGTGTGTTAAAACGGAAATGCGTTGGTCGCCATTTTGTGGGCGGTTGGAGTGGATGAGTGTAGCAGAGGCGCTAACAAATGTACGGCCTATTGACACATCCGGCGACGCCGAGTGACACATTTTCACGGGGTAAATAAATTGTGTAAATCGCAAACACACATACACGGAAATCCCGAACAAATTCTCGATGAAATGGTGTTGGTCAGCCATGGAAGGGAATGGCTTTCATTTCCATTGAGTTTCTTTAAAAATTGTTTTAATGAAAAAATGTTGTTATAAATATAAAATTGAAAAAAAAATCTGCTAGCTGCTGGAGAGAGGCTCCACAAAACACACCTTACCTTCGCATAATACTTAAAGGCTTTCTTAAGTTCCCAAGTCTTGTGGATATTATTTTAAAATGTTTTTAAACAAACACAACTCCTGGATTTCTCTTATATATTCGCATTTTATTTACTTGAACTTCGCCTGCTCACACGAATATAACTCTGACGCTAGCTAAGAGTTGACTTACATCGATATACAATTGATATGGGTGGTGGCTAAGCTTCGCTCGTTACATGGCCTAAAATCAGAGAACTCGTTTGGGATATTTGTTTTCTTGGGGATATGTCTGGGTTTAAGGTTTGGTTCAACGAAATTAATATTATGGCGTCCTGGCTAAATTCTTTAGCAAGCTTAGCTTAGGTCCTCAAGCAGAGTCCCTTACGTATGTGTACATGTAGATCTGAATACAAGTGAGTATATAGCACAGTTATAACTTGAATGCACACGAATTTCTTAGCATTTGCTGTTTTGCATTGTTTTTTAAGCCGGTTTACATCTAAGTTATGTTTAAAATTAAGCTAGCCAATATCAAAAAATATAATGCAAGGGGAGTATTAATTCTTGGAGTGTTTTGCCTGTAAAGAACACGAATTTGGTTTGAAGAATATAACAGAAATTAAATTATATATATTTAATTGAATATATTACTTATCTTCATCATTGCTTTAAATAATTATAGTTTCTCAGAGGTTAAAATTAAATAAGAATTTAAAAAAATGTTACAGGAAAAAATTCCAGATGATTATTAAGAAATAAAATGTTTTCGTTATGGACTTCAGGGAAAAAATTAATTAAAAAAATTAACGTAAACTTAAAATTGCTTGAAGATTAAATAACCAAAAACAAAGTCGTCTTCACTCAGCCAAAACCTACCTAGAACTTATATTCCCTTTCCATTATATTTCCGAAGCTCTAATTTAATCGGCCAGTTATATTTTTACCATATATATACGTTATTATTGGGCAGCATTTCTCATTCAAATGTTTTTCTGAAAATTCCTTCATTAGCGTTTTGTTTTTACCTCAATATATATATATTTTTTTCGCGTTTTTGTGTATAGATGCTTGCAAAAATATTTGTAATATTCGGCTTGTGTTCCACTCGCAGTTTTTCTTCGTTTTTGTTCCTTACGCCCTTGGTTTAATCCTAACCCTATTATATCGCTCACATACCTAAACTTACTGCCTCGATATGTTCAAATCCTAAACCGACGCTTATTTTTCCTTTACAATCCTAACCATCCAGGGGAGCCTTAAGTATCGCTATGCTGTACAAATCTTAGAGTCTACGCCTTCCCAGACATCCTCTGGATCAGATCAGAGCCAGTGCATTGTATTATTGGGCCATGTTGTTGTTGGTGCTCTTGCGCTATGTGAGTTGCTGCCAGCGGTGTTGATGCTGCTCCTGCTGGTAGCGCTGCTGCTCCCGAAGCTTCTTGGCCTTCCAACTGGACTCGCCCACGCCCAAGGGATATGGTATAATATCCGGTTGTTGTTCCGAGGACGAGTTGTCCACCTCGTTGCGGTCGCTGTTCATGTTGTTCCTGCTGTCTGGCACAGCCGCAGCCACATCCTCTTCGTTGTTTTTTGGCTCATTTGGCTCGCCATTAATTTCGTGGTTCCGGCCGCCATGGTGAGTGTTTTCGAAATTGTAATAACCATATTTATTTGTGTTAGACATGTTGTCGTTGGTGTTGGTGTTGCTGCTGTTGTTGCCCTTGTCCTGGTTGCAATGCTGAAAGCCAGAAATGAAAATTTAATATAAAATCAGCTATAGAAATATTTTGTTTTCGTGAATGTTTAATTAAATTCTTGGGTTAAGGGAATGTTTTTCAGACTACAAGTTGGAGTTTTCAGAGAGGGTTCAGGG
>JAEIII010008377.1:0-17677 GCA_018905755.1 Drosophila ohnishii | reverse complement strand
ATTAAAGTTTAAAAATGATTGTTAAAACGCAATTGAAAATTGTCTATAAAAGTTTATTTCATTTTTAATAACTCCTTCAAAAAATATTTTTCATCTTTCCAGCTCAATTTTTTGGTAGCAACTTTTATTTTAATTATAATTCTTTTTTTGCAATCCCTGCGGAAACCCCTAACTCTAAGGGGAAAACCCCTGAATTGTAGAGCTACCAAGACTCGATATTACTTTAGGTGCTATCGATGTCTGCCCATCGGTCTTGAGCTATCATTTTAAATGTATGAGTCCACAAACTATCGATATAATATACCAAAAATATACTGTGTTCAAACAGCTGTTCTTTTGCGGAACAAATCGAGAACGTGAGTTTTTGTTGATATTTTATAAAAATGTATAAAATATTGCAATAATATTGATGGTTTTCCTCGTAAACTTTTAGAGAACTAGCGGCCACATGTGACAGAGGCATTCATTTTCCACCGCCCCTGCTGAATTTGCCTGACAAGGGCCGCAAAAGACACGGAATTATATAACCGCCGGTTAAAGAAACACATGAGTCCCTACAGCGGCTCCGTTCGTCGTCTGCTGGACAGCTGGCCCGGAAAGCAGCGTTTCGGTGTCTACCGCTTCCTGCCGCTCTTCTTCCTACTGGGCGCCGGCCTGGAATTCTCCATGATCAACTGGACCGTTGGAGAGACCAACTTCTGTGAGTAGGGAACCAAAATCCAGGTTTTGCATAGTTATAATTTATTTATCGCATTCCCTTTCCCTTCAAAGATCGAACATTTAAACGCCGCCAGGCCAAGAACTACGTGGAGGAGCAGCAGCATCTGCAGGAGAGGCAGACGGCCATCACCGAGCACTGATCAACAATGCCCGCCGGTGTTTCTTGGGGCCAGTACATGAAGTTCTTGGGCAGCGCCATGCTGGCCATGATGGCCGGATCGCAGGCTGTGCACATGTACTATCGCCCACTCGAAGATCTACCCGCCTACATAGAGCGGGAGAAGCACAGCACAGATGAGAGTCCCAGTGCCACGAAGCCACCCGACGCGACCTAAGACCACGAAATTTCTGTTGATTAAAGTTAAAGTTAAGCTAGTTTTCGGTGTTTATCTTAAATCACTTTTTTTAAAACAAATCTATTGTAAGCTAGAGCTACTTGTCGTGCACCTTGCGGTGGTTTTTGAGGCACGTCTGCTGACGGAAAGCCTGGCCGCAGGTGCCGCACACATACGGCTTTTCGCCGGTGTGAATGTACTCATGGTGCCGCAGCGTCTTGCGGGACGCAAAGCTCTCCGGACAGTGGCGGCAGGCGAAGGGCTTAAGTTTGAGATGGACCGCCCGAACATGGGCCTCCAGTTCGAAGCGGCGGGCGAAACGCCGGCCGCAGTGCTCGCAGGGCAGCTTGTCGCTGGAGTGCATCAGCATGTGCTGCAGTAGCATGAACTTCTTGGCCATCCGGCGCCCGCACACCTGGCACTCGTGCGGCAGCACATCCTGGCGGCTCCCATCCTCGTTAGCGGTGGCATGCTGCTGCAGAGTGTGATAGCGCAGTGTGTAGCGCGAATGGAACTCCTTCTGGCAGATGTCGCAGTAGTGGCGGTCTCCGCTGCCGCCCTCCTTGGCGGCCAACTCGTCCTCCGTCGGATGTTTCGTACGACGATGGTACTTCAGATTGGCCGACTGATTGAAGCTGGCGCCGCACTGCTCGCAGATGAACTTGCGCGGGACGCTGTCCCGCTCTCGAGGGCTGTGCTTCAGCCGCTTGTGTTTCTGCATGGCTATGCGGCTGGTGTAGACCCGCTCGCAGCCCGGCTGGTCGCAGGGATGCCGACGCTCCAGTGGCGTGTGCACCTCACGGATGTGCGTGTACAGGCCGCCCATGAAGCTGTAGGCCTTCTCGCACTGATCGCACTGAAAGGGTCGCTTGCTGCCTTCGTGCACCTTCCGGACGTGGGCCGCCAAGGTGAGTTGGTGGGCAAAGCTGTGGCAGCACACCGGGCACTTGAGGCTGTTTCTCGCGGTGCTTCTCGCGGCCTTTCCCCCGCATTTCTCTGGCTTTGCGACTGGCTCATGTATGGGATCGGGGTCGGGATCGGGCTCTGGTGGCTCCAGACTGTGCAGCGACTCCTGATCGTGGTTAAGCCCGTCCAGGTCCTCGTAAACCACTTCGAAATACGGCTCTGGCTTTTGATCATCCTCCTCCTTTTTGAGAACTTGCAGCAACCGCTGCCGGCATTCTTCCGCTCTAATGCGGAAGCGTTCGAAATTCTGGATTAGCTCGAGGCATTCCGCGCACAGTTCTCGGGGCCACCACGGCTGCTCCTCCTCCGCTGCGTTCTCCGGCTTCCGATCCGCCAAGAGATTTATATCCAGCAACCGTTGCAGCTCCGGACTGATTGGAATTGCGTCTGATTGGAACTTTTCGGCGGCCCGCTCTCCGTCCAGCTTGAGCAGACAAGTGCGGCAGTGCTCCCTGGCGGTTTCCCGGGTCAGGCTCCGCAGCATTTTGTCTCAAATTGTTATTAATAATTCGGATTATTATTACTTCGAGAATATAAACAAATACTGCAGTGTGACCGAAGCGCAGAAAAATGTTCTAAAACTAAAGTGGAATAGCAGGGAAAGGAACATCAAGGGTTTATTTTTTATTTGTTACTTTTGACCCAATTTATCAGCGAAACAATAAATAAATACGTAAAAACTGTTGCTTTTGTTCACTTAATTAGTTTAATTCATATTTGGCTTATTAGGTGTGGCCATCTGCAGTGTGGGCCAAAATCCGTGATTTTTCAAACGAACTTTGGGTTTATAAGGGGAACACCTGGCGGGGCACACTGAACTCGCTCGAAACAGAACGAAAAAAAAAACACAACCAACTACACGCATTGACAGTTACGGTTAGGACAAGGAGAAAAAGTGAAAACCAAAAGCTGCGTTTCTTAGCAAATTTCCTGTACATCACAATCATGAAGTTCCAATACAAAGAGGAGCACGCCTTTGAGAAGCGTCGCGCTGAGGGCGACAAGATCCGTCGCAAATATCCAGACCGTGTACCCGTAAGTACCCGAATTTATATATATATACGTATATGTATTGTGTATACATATGTATAACGTGCGTGTGGTGGAGTGCGCGAGTGTATGTATGCGTTTGTTTTGCGTCGTTCGCTTTTTTTCTGTTGTTTTTTTTTGTACCGAAGAAAATCAATACTGCGCATATCGGGGATGTTGGTAATTGTTAATAATTTCGCAACGGGACGTCAGGTGCTGAATGCGCAGCGATTGCATAAAATGCATTTCAGCTGGGAAAACATTTGCGAGCAACCACAATGCTCTCAGATGAAATGCAAAAGGAATTGTCCCCCGTCAAACACTCACACATCTAACACAAAAAGAAAAAAGAACAAAGCAGCTTCGCTGTGTGTGTGTGTGTGAGTGCGAGCGAGCTAGCCGTTTCACTTGCTCAGCTGTTGGGGTGTTGTTGTTTTCCCACTGGCCTGCCCGATTTCATCTGCTCCCTACCTCCCCACTCCGCTTGCCACACCGCGAACCAGTTGTTTTTGATTTAAATTTCATTTTTGGTGTTTGTTTGCTAGCAAAAACAAGCGAGTGTACTGCGCATAATAACAAATCACCCACTAATACACACACGGGCACGCACACAGTGACAGGAATTAGTCATAGAGATGGGCTGCACACAAAAAACAGAAAACTGAAAACGGGAAAACAAGGGAGACCAGGAGAGGGAGCAGCAGGCGGGGGAGCAGGTCTCCTCGGCTATTGCTATTTCACCACCTTATCAGCGAACTCCACTCCTTTCGCAGAGCACAAAAGGAGGCAGCAAGCGAAAAGAAAACAATTAAAAATAATTGTAAATGTAAAAAATTGAGCTGAAGGTGCCCCAATCGCCAGAGAAGTGCACTCGCTGTTTTTGTTTTTCGATTCTTTGCCGCATATATACACGAGTACATACATACAAACATACAGATGTATATATGATTTATTTGTGTTTTTATTTTTTTTTTGCCTGTTTTTGATTTCGGGTTTTGGCAAGTGTACAAAGTGCCAAAGTCACATAACAGCTGATGAGTGCGGGAAGGCCAGCTGGTCGTCGCATCATACATGCATATCTAGATATATCCCAAATTCCTTATAGTAACTGAAATAATTCTACACTAGACGCTATTGCCAAAACACAAAAACACCTTGGATTCGGCCAATGACGCTAACCAGATTCGGTTTTCTTGGGGTGGGTGAAACAGAAGGGGAAAGGAAGAGGGCCGAAAAAGCGTCGATAAGCGGCAATGGTTTGCTAATTTCGTATTCATCGGCCAAAAATATTATTTGTTATTGCTTGCGTCCCGCTTCCTGTTCTAAAAGTTGGCCAAAAACCAGTTGGCTAATTAGACTGAAACAGGGGTTAAACATGGCACAGCTAAAATTAAATAGAGGTTAAACGGAGTCTTGCTAAGCTCCACCAGTAAAACCCAAGTTAAAAGAAAAAATGCAAGAAGACTATTTTTAAACAAATAATACTCTATATTTTAACTATAATTTGGTTTATTGATAATGTAGATCCACAATATTTATTAATGATAATAATAATAATTAATAAAATAAAGGTGTTGCCCAATTTTTAACACTATTTGTATCCAAA
Organism: Drosophila ohnishii; assembly: GCA_018905755.1. NCBI lineage: Eukaryota > Metazoa > Arthropoda > Insecta > Diptera > Drosophilidae > Drosophila > Drosophila ohnishii. The sequence goes on along the minus strand of JAEIII010008377.1, from coordinate 13,021 downwards.
TAGTTTTAAATTTCACTCATAATTAAAAGTTTTACGCAAAAATATGATCTGAGCAAACCATTTAAAACCGAAACCCATTGAAAACTATAAAATTACTTAGATAATATACAAATTTAATTTAATAATACTACTAGTTTTCCATAGTTAAGTTTAGTTTAAAATTGAGGTCTTCTAACAACAAAATTACTTGTAAGTTAATCTTTTCCATTTTTGGTCAGTTTTTAGCCAAAAAGGTTCCCCTAGGTCAGTGAGTGAGTGCGAGCACTCTTGAACTTCTATGCCAGCTTGATTGTACCTTTTTTCCTGGTCAATTTAAGCAGAACTTATGCCAAATATAAATATTATATATCAGTTATAAGATATGTTCAATTGTACACAATAAGTGTGTTGAGAATTGAATTGCGAAACTCCTCGTTACTCATTCAACTGGCTAATTACATATTTCAGTTGCCAAATTGGTAATTCAAGTACGTTTTTATCCCAATTTACTTGAACTAGCTAACATCAAGATTTAGTCAGGGGATTAGATTTTTAACTACAGAATTTGTCATTTCTCATTACTGTTGAAATTGTGAAATTACTTATTCTAAACTGATGAAACTGCCCAAAGCAAGCATGAAAATTGCTAATTTCAACTACCAAATGAATCATGTTAGCCCCTAAATGGGTTTAGCCAAGTCACGAATAGTAGGTATGGTATTCTATACTATAAGTTTTCCTTATTTACTTTTACTTATGTTTATGCATAACCATGACTTTGAGTGCATTATTTGCTATTTACGAACACAATTTAACAATAGACAAATAATATAAGTTAGTTATTCATGCTTTGGCTTACATAAAATATTCAAAATAATTACCTTACACTATTCAGGCACGAAATGTTCGAATCCCCAGGTAGCACGTAGTCGAGCACACGCAGAAATGCAATGCCTTGGCACGTAGTCAGCACATATTGAGCAATCTAGAACTAACTCATCTCCTGTTTCCTTTTCTATTTGGCTGCCAGGTGATCGTTGAGAAGGCCCCCAAGGCGCGCATCGGTGATCTGGACAAGAAGAAGTACCTGGTGCCCTCGGATCTGACTGTTGGCCAGTTCTACTTCCTCATCCGCAAGCGCATCCACCTGCGTCCCGAGGATGCCCTCTTCTTCTTTGTGAACAACGTCATTCCACCAACATCGGCAACCATGGGCTCCCTGTACCAGGTAACTAATAACCTTTCTCTCCCTCTGTGACGTGTTTTTAATGCGTTTGCTGTCTCTATTTTTCGTATTAAAGGAACACCACGAGGAGGACTACTTCCTGTACATCGCCTACTCCGATGAGAATGTCTACGGCATGGCCAGGGTCAACTAACTCGGCGGCGCTTCGCACTGCACCGCTGCGGAAAACAACCCCCTATACAGAAATCTATATATATAAATACAAATATATTTTATGTTTAGCATGCAGCTTAAAAAACGGACGCGAGTTAGCTAAACGAATTGATGAAAAGAATTTGAAAATGATCTGAACCAGGCAACAAAAAAATCCACAAAACACACACAGAAGAAAACGACAAAAACAATTGTTATGTGAACTTTACTTTATATATATACCTTTTCTATACGCATTAGTATTTTCAATTAAACTCGGCTCTTTTCCTACCATTATTAACCCCCGAAACACAGGCAGGCTCCCCATCTAATTTCAATTGCTGCTACGCGCATGCCCTTTGTACTTGACTTTTATTCGCTTATTTCGTTATTTTTCGCCCCCTTACCCACTTTTTTTTTACGATACAACAAAATTTTGTGCATATTTAGTGTGTATGGTTACGAATAGGACTCTCTCGGTTAAGTGTATGGTAATTAATCTATTATTAAATAAACAAAACTACAAAAATATGTAAAATGCTTTGATTGGGGTTGACTTGACAAAGAAATTATTCTTCAAAGAAAGGAGAAAAGGAACAAATAGATTCCAATATGATTATTATTTCTTTTGTTAACAAACAATAAGTAAGTATCTAGTGCAAAAGAGAACTATAAATATTGATAATTAAATCATTCCTTTAATATAAAATTAATACTTCATTACTCGGTAAATTATTAAAATTAATAATATTATTGATTGACAAATTGAAATGCAAAACAAGGAAAAGGTTAACTTTGGCAGACCGAAATTTGTATACTCTTACAGTTTGCGGTTGGAGACGGTATTTGTATTATTTATGAAGGCACAGTGATTCATTTGCTTTGTTTTAAAAGGTAATCTTATCGCAGCAACTAAGGACTTATCAGTGCAGTGCTTCCGTTTTAAAAATGGCGCCTCACAGCGTAATCGATGGGCAGCATTGTTGATACTAACAAAACATATTGTTATATTTTAGCAATCTTATGGTAAATAGCAGAAACCCAGAGCTAAAATAAAATAAATGTGCAAAAATTGATTTAAAGTCTTTACTTTATTAGCCGTTAATTTAAATTATAGCGAAAATAAGGCCAATTGACTACAGCTGATTAAGCAGCTGTTTAATAATTCAAAAGAACTCCCAGAAAGGCTTAATATTTTCTCGATCATTTAGCACTGCACACTTATTAGTTAATAATACAGTTAGAAATATTTTTAAATGTCACAAAAATTATAAAAACATAGATCAATAAAAAAACGGAGGACACTAGAAGAAGATATCGATAGCAACAACTAGAACCATCGATATACAATACAATCGGCGCTACATCGCTGTTACTGCCAGCTCTAGCTGCTGCTTAAAAATTATTAACAAATCGCCGTTTTTTTCATGTGAAACACATCGTGTGCCAAAAGTGCAACACGCCCGCGCCAGAAACAGGGCCCACACGGACACAGACTCACACGGAAACAGGTAAATGCGCCGCTTGCCACCTCGCTAGCCGGATAAAAGCGGACCCAGTTACAAAACAGGGAGAAGGTGCAAAATCGAAATCGAAGAAAAAAGAACAGCCCACGGGGGGGAGGGAGAGAAAAAACCTCGCCACTGATGAGCACTGTTATTGTTATTGCTCCAGTTGTTGTTGTTCCTGTTGTGCCTCGTGACGGTGTAAATTAGTGTAAATAACCTGCGTAGTTCAGTTAACAAATAATAGATTTCCTTTTGTCGTCCACCAAGTGCAATTGATTTTCGTGTGTTTTTGTTGTTGTTGGTGCTGCTGGGGGAGGGTTTGGCAATCGCAACACCCCCGCCGCTGCCGGGTTTCTTGAACCCCCAATCTTTCGCCGGAGAAAAACTGAAATAATGTGAAAGAAACAGCTGCAGCGGTTGCCACATAACCGTAACCCGTAGTAACTGCCCTGGCCGTCGAGCGACAACCGTGGTTATTGAATTATGGCGAAACATGCTGATTAGACAATTCGGGGTGAAAAAGCAAGAAAAACAGAAAATGAATACAAATTGAAGAAATGGCAAGAGAAAACAGCAAAACAGCAGCAAAAGCAGTCGTGTTATTGTCCAGCTCAGCTTGTTTTTGTTGTCTTCCTTGTCTCCATACTCCGCTCTCCCCACGTCACTCTCCGTTCTTTGCACTCTCCCTCTCCCATTGCTGTGTGTGTGCGCCCTCCGTCTCTGTTTTCCGCTTCTGTTTCTGGCTCGTTTCGTTTGGCGAACATGTGGATTCGTTTTATTGGTGCTCCGAGTATCGCCTGATAATCTTGCGCTACCGCTGCTGATGTCGCCCGTGCCCGTTATTGTTCTTGTTGTTGCGCTTTTCCGCGGGCTTTGCACACAGACACACGCACACTGGCAACTAACAGAAAAACAGATTAAAGAGATTTTCATTTTCCCAAGCAAATCAAATTCAATTTAGAAAACTATCAAAACGCCCGCAGAATTTCCAACAAATATAATATATAATTAAATCGAATACGGCATAGACTTTACTTACTTTTTACTATTTTTAAAGTAGTTTTTTAATAGTTCAATCAGGATAACCATTTATTATTTTATTTTTCACTGCTTACGATTAAATATATAGTATTCATTTAAGAAGTTTAAATAAAATGTGGAAAAAGCAATCAGAATTACATACAATTTATACCCTTACAGAATATTATAATTTTAGTCAGAAGCTCGAAATGCATTGAAGGAGTCAATTCCGAACCTATAAATCGTATATATTCTTGATCAGCATCAACGACAGAGCCGATCTAGCCATGCCCGGTAGAAAATAAAATTTATAAATTTTTTTCAAAAATTTTTAAGGGTTTCAATCGTTAAAATTCTCAAAAAAATTTCGAAAAATTAATTTTGTTTTAGATGTTAAATTAAGTATGCAGGTTTGTTAGTCTAATAAAAACAAACATAACAATGCTTTACGAATTCAAATGAATGCTTTTTTGACTGAGTTATGGAGTTTTTAAACTTTAATCTCTCCCAAAAAATAGATTAACCATTTTAAAAATTGGGAAAAAGATAAATTAAATTAAATAAAAATAGCAAACTTTGAACACTTTTTTGAAATAAAATTAACGCATTTTTGGCTTGGATTTTCATGATTCAATTTCCAGCTTCAAGTGTACCTCGGTTTCCCAGTTAGCTTCATTTCTTGTTCTTTTGAAATATTTGCATAAAAAATATTTAGTTATTAAATATACCATTTGTTTACATTCTGTGCGTGTGACGGAAGAGTAACTTTGCTGACTCGCGAGGCCTTTGGGCACCCCTGATTTAGTGCTAATTATTAGCTAAGACAACGACAAAGGGGTTAAAAAGTCACAGCGCTGACAGACACAGATTAAGTTAGGGCCTCAAGATAACAGGATCCGGGGACATTAATAAAAAATAGTGCACGCACTTTTGCTATAAGACCAGGGCACACATTAGAATGATAGCAGTAGCCTGCCTCCGTCCGTCCCAAACCCCAAAGCCCAAATCCAAGCAGAGTGACAACAAATAAATAAATTAGGGCACGCACAAAATTAGAGAGCTAGCAACATATACATATTACGCACACTTATATATATATTTATACATAGCTTGGACACTCTGCAACGCGCCGCCAGTTTGTTAGCTTATCAGTTTATCAGCGGTTGCCGCCGGGGCAAGGGCTTATTTTATATTTTGTTACCGCCTTAAAATTCAAAGTTCTTCAATTCGGAATTCTTGCGTTTATATGTTTGTTTATTTTTTGCCACAAGCAGCCACACACACCAGCCAACACAGCGCTTAAATGTCACAGCACTCGAAGAAGGATAACAGCAGCAGAAGCAGCAGTAGCCATGCGAACCAGAGCCACAAAAATGCGAGCAGCAACAGCAGCAGCAGCAGCAGTCCAAACTTCAACTCCGTAGCAGCCACCAGCGGCAACAAGAGCCACAAACGGCATACGGCGGCCAATGGCAGTGTGAAGGCCAATAGCAATTCCCAACATAACAGTAGTCACACGCCCTCCAAGTCCCCCAGTGGCGTCGGCAGCAACAGTAGGAATATCATAATGCAGGGCGCCGGCGCCGCATCTGCGCCCGTGCTTAGCAAGAAGGAGAAGAACCAAAAAGACAAGCAGCGCGAAAGGGAGCGCGTGGAACGCAGCCAGCTGGTACTCTGGCGGCATCCGCTGCAGACCACCAAGTACTGTGGCCTCGAGCTGGCCGCCCTGCTGCGCACATGGGGCGTCAGGTGAGTAATTGCCAGAGCTCTTAACCCGTAAGAATCTATTCTTAACTCTCTTACTTTCCACAATAATTGAAGCAATTAATTGAACTAATTTTTTCTACGAGTGATTTGTGCCTTCTAAACACAGATATGCTATTAAAAAGAACGTAGAACCTTTCGATTACCTGTAAGAAAAGACAACTATCACTATTTCACTGCTGCAACGCATGCCTATTTGATATTTGCATATCTGCAATTTTATGTTAATACTAAACAAACTTACCTTTCCCTAAAACCAACTGATATTTCCCTTTTGATTCTTGCAGATTGCTGCAGCAGCGGCTGCTACTAGCCGCCCTGATAGTATTAGGCATTGTATTTAGCATAATTTACAAAATAGACGGTCCCCATCAGCTGTTCATCGAGCTAGTGCGGAGGAACACCTGGTTCTTTGTCTACTGGCTCGGTTTGGGCGTACTCTCGTCGGTGGGCCTGGGCACCGGCCTGCACACGTTCCTGCTCTACCTGGGGCCGCACATAGCCAGCGTAACGCTGGCCGCCTACGAATGCAATTCTCTCCGATTCCCCCAGCCACCGTATCCAGATGAGTGAGTATCCCCCATATGCCCCAAAGGTATGCCCTCGTTGACATTCTATTTTCCATCCTCACAGCATCATCTGCCCGGAGGAGCCATATGATAAGCGAGTACCAAATATTTGGTCTATCATGTCCAAGGTGCGACTGGAGGCTTTCCTATGGGGCGCCGGTACAGCGTTGGGCGAGCTGCCGCCGTATTTTATGGCCAAGGCGGCGCGACTCTCGGGCTATGATCCGGACGATGCTGAGGAGCTGGCGGAATTCGAGGCATTAAATGCAAAGAGGCATCAGAAGAACCTTAGTCTGATGGACAAGGGCAAGCTGTTTATGGAGCGCGTGGTGGAGCGTGTCGGTTTCTTTGGCATCCTGGCCTGTGCAAGCGTGAGTGGTGGATATATCTATGTGGGGTGGGATTCGTATTATATCGGTGGGATATGTGCGAACTCTGCTACCAAGTTGCTTTAACAAAGCACTAAAAACTAATAACTAAATCCTTTTTTTGTCTTTCAGATTCCCAATCCCCTGTTCGACCTGGCTGGCATTACTTGCGGCCATTTTCTGGTGCCATTCTGGACATTCTTCGGGGCCACGCTCATCGGCAAGGCCGTGATCAAGATGCACATCCAGAAGATCTTTGTTATTATTGCCTTCAACGAGACGCTTATAGAGCGGGCGGTGGATCTATTGGCCACGGTACCCGTGCTCGGCCATAAGCTACAGGAGCCGTTTAAGGCGTTCCTTAAGAATCAGAAGCAGCGACTGCATCGGCAGCAACGTGGAGCGTCCGGTGGCGCTGGCGGTGGTGCTGGTGATTCCGGCAACCTGCTGTCCAAGATCTTTGAGACGTTCGTAATCGGTATGGTCTGCTATTTTGTGGTCTCCATTGTGAACTCGCTGGCCCAGAGCTATCACAAGCGACTGCACAAGAAACCGTCGGCTGTAACGCCACCACCGGCCGCAGCGGGGCCCAAGAGGATGGGCAAGTCAAAGGCTTTAAGGGATTAGAGGGTGTGGCAATCTCTTGAGATCAGTTTCGTTTTTATATATTTTTTGTTTGATGTGTTTATCGCTTTTAGTCGAATTATAAGTGTATGCGGTGAAACGATGAGTTCTTTTTTTTCGAGAGAGAGAGAGAGAGAGAGAGAGAGAAAGAGAGAGTGCGGGAAAGCCAGAGGAATTTACCTTGTAGACTAGATTAGGAAAAGCAGAAGGACGACGAGGAGTAGGAGGATGTGGGGTGACCCGTGTAGCAGCCACAATAGACGGAGGAGAATATATATATTTTAGTAAAGTGAATGATAAAACCTTAGCAATTTATGTCGCTGCGCCGCAAAAGTAAAAGAGACAGCAGCTAGTCGTCGCTGCTAAAGAAAAGCAAATACAAATTGTGCAAAGCAAAAGCAAATACAAATTGTGCAAAAGCAAATGCTGTGCAAAAGACAAAACAAAAGCATGCCAGAGCAAACATAGAACCCAAAATTAAGTGTAAAGTAAAGGAAGAATGAAGAATAAAGTATACAAGTGCTGAAAAATAAACGAAATATGGATATATATACAACTGAAAGCCGATATGTATGCATCAATTCTTATGGGAAGACTGGGCATATCATTCCAGTAGCGAAATATACACAAATGGAATGCATCAATTAAAACGGGGACCGCCTGAGGTCGACTAAGCCAAATTCTGTTCATTATCGTAAGCTTTTCTTATGATTCTCGGTTAAAACCATTAAGTAAATAAAGGCAAATGTTGGCGAAATAATACAATGATATTATTACTATTATTATGTATGGTTTGGGAAGTGGGAAAATGGTTTGGGATAAGAAGCCTTGAGAGGTAAGTATGTTAAAATGATTTCCGCAAACAAAACACATTGAATGATACTTTAAAAGCTTATTTTCAAATTCCAATTTTGTCAAATTTTAACAATCTTAACGATATTACGGTTATCGAAATGGAAATACTGTTTTTTTCCAGCCAAGGCATAAATCTTTAATTGACGGCCCGAGGGGGTCGGTGCACTGAAAGTATGCAGAAAAATTGATATTAACTTCAATATGAAATGCAAATATGCTGCCACAATCCTCCAAATGCAGGTACGGTTTTGAGACAATTAAAAGGAATACAAAAGGATAATGCAATTTGTATCTGTGTGCCGTTGTCAAACGAATTTTATTTATACGCGTGGCCATGTGGAATGCAAAAAAAACGGAGTCTCACCCCTGCTGCTACTACCCAACTTGTCACGCGTTGTTGCCTTTTTTGATTTACGGCTTTCACATTTTCACATTTTCATGGCGAGAACAAAACTCAATTTGTCCTGTTCTCGGGGCACAAAAAACTGTTGCTCCAATTACGCAGCAAACTGCAATCGCAGTAGCACTCCCTCGCATTCGCATTCGCATTTTGTGTTTGCATTGCCGCCGCCGATGGCCCAGAAAAACTTTCAATTTGCAAGTATTTAAAAAAAAAAAAGGAGATCCTTCTCTTCTGCGGAAAATTACACAGAGGGACTGTAATTACTTTTCCTTCCTGAAGCAAGTCAAAATATTTATGTGTAAGGCACAAGTAAACAAGCCATGTAGAACAAGTTGCAACATCATTTTTTTTCCTACCATTTTTCGCCATGGAATTGCACATAAATATTTATTAATTACTTCTGGCTGGGAGGCAGGCAAAGGAGCAGGCGAAATAAATGTTAATGAGTCTCTCGACCAGGTGAAATCCATTACCAAAAACCCTTTTTTTTTTTTGCATATTTATTGGTAAATGTAAATAATATTTTTCACTTTTAACCTGCTGCTAAAACCTGCACACAAATGAAATGGGGAAATGGACGTTATTTCCGTATATCTATTTTTTTCAGCCAAAAATAAACCGTAGAGCCCCGGGCCATGGCAGATATGCCGCACGAGTACTTACCATAAAAATGTATGTGCATTAACATGGCTGCGGCCATGCAGCTGCCGTATATCATTTTGGGCCAGGTCAGATCCCAGTCTCGGCCTCGGCCTCGGACTCCCATCTCTGCCATCTGGCATCTACCAACTGGCAACGCATTCCGCATCCAATTCGTGGTCCTTTGTGCGGTTTGCCTTTTGGCTCTTTATTGCCGTTGTTGGCTTTATTGTCGCTGGAAATTAAGTGACAACAAGAGCAGGTCCTGGGTTTTTGTCCTTTGCTCGCTTTTCCCAGTGACCACTTTCATTCCGCTGAGTATATTGAGTACAGTGAAAGCACCCTAAAAATAAATGTATAAATGTTTTAAATATATTTCTGTTGGGTTTTGCCCACAATAGTTCATTGCTCAGTAATTCAATTAAAAACTAAATTTTTTGTTTTCAATATGATTTTCCCTCTAGACCAGTCCCCACTGTCTCTGCTCTTTCGTGCATTATGTGCAGCAAGTGCTCCTTTGGTTGTCCATCCTGGGATTTAATAAGCGCTGCCCTTTGATTCGGAAATCTGGACCCTCTCCCTTTGGCATACTTTTGACCTAATATTGACCATTTTCACACCTTTCGTCAAAGGGTTTCTCGCCGCAAATGTCCCATTTAAGGCAAGCTTCGGTTATTGCCAAACCAAAGACCGGAAATAATTGGAAATTGTGTCCCAGGCACTTGGCTAGTTGGAGGTTAATTAAAGTTTCTTTACAATATTATTAAAACATTTTATTTAAAGCACAGATGACAACCACAGGTCTGAGTATATCCTAATTTCCATAACTAACACCGAAACTTGGAATTTTCCTTGAAGAAATTTCCTGAAAAAGTTGCCGCTTTATGAAACCAGCTAAGCCTCCTCCTGCCAAAAGTTTCTCCTCTGCACATACATACATATATATATCGCTGGAGGGTGGTGGGTTAACTCGAGTTAAAGTTGAATATTTGAACTTGCATATAATGTGTTAAATAAGTTGTCTTTTGCGCTGTGTCGCACGTGGCGTATACTTCATATTTCCCAACTGACTCGCAGTCGCTGTCGCTCAGCCCTGTCGGTGTGCGTGCCTGTGGGTGTTGGAGTGTGTGTGTGTGTGTGTGTGAGTGAGTGACCTTGCGTTGGTTGGCCCCCCAGAAGGTTGATGGAGGTTTTTGCCACTCTCTCTCGAAACAAACAAAACAATTATAACAATTGGCTTTTTGGGCGCCTCATTTGCATGCAGTGGATGCAAATGCAAATGCAGATGCAGATGCACTTTTCCGGAACTGCAAAAAAAAAAAAATAAGAGAGAGAGAGTGGGAAAAATCCCCGTTGGCTGCCCCTCAATTAGTCCGGCTTAATCAACAGCCAGTCAGTCGTTGGTTCCGTGCTTTATGTTGGCCTAGACCATAACTCAAAATAATTCTTTCCGCTTTGGCAGCTCGCTCTCTATTTTTGCCGCCATGAAAATGGTTTCGCTTACGAGGTTTATGGCATTACGGGGCTAGTACCTTTCGTGTGTGGCGTGTCCCTAGGAAAATGTGATTTTCCATACAGAAAGTCGTATCTGAGAACAATTTTGATTTTTTTTAAGAAAAATTTTAAAAGAAACTAAATTTGAATTGGGATCTTTTTTATTTAAATTAAAATACATATGTAGGTAAGTGAGGGTACCTACATAGTCGTTTCCCACCCAAGAAAAGCTTTGCAACAGTCTTCGAATTGTGGAGAATTTCATTGAAAATGTTTGGTGCCCAAGTCGTTGCCATTTCCGTTTCCGTTTATGATTACCAGACGGACGACGCAGAGGGTTGGTGGGTTCGCGTTTGCAGCTTTGATGCTTGCCGTTGTCGCAAACTAAAGTTTATGATTTTGTGTAAAATACATATACTATATATGAATGTACGTAACATTGGAAAATGCGCATATTTTCAAGATATACGAGCTGTGCACGAATAAATGAGCATTGGCCCCCCGATGCCCGTAAATACAAGCGGTTGCAGTTGGAGATCTTCGAACAAAGGACCCTCCTTGAGATGGGAAAGAGATTTGAGGGAAAACGGAATATATGAATAAAAGTGACCCTAAAATTGTGTTTTTTTTGTTTAAATGTTTAAACAAGGCTTCTTTTTTGCTTTCATTTTATTGTTATATTTTGTGAAATGTAAAACCAACCAACAAAATTTAATTTAAAACAAGAAAGGATAAATATTAAAATTAAATAAAGAATGCAGATTTATTAACCGTAAAAAAACGAACACAACAACGCTTTTCGAATTGAATTTAGTGCGTTTTTGGCTTTGTTATGGATTTTTAAAAATTCGATTTTTCACCAAAAATGATAAAAAAAATATCGCCATTTTCTGAAAAAAAGATAAGGGGTTACATCATTAAAATTGTCAAAATCTGAAAAAATTAAAGTTAAAATAAACAAAAATTAAGTACGCAGATTTATTAACTTTATAAAAACTAATACAAAAACGCTTGCCAAATGGAATTTAATGCATTTTTGGCTTTGTTATATATAAAATAATACAAAAAATATACAAAGTTGAATTTCTTTCACGTTTTAAAAAACAAATAACAATCCCAAATATTTTCTATTCCCTCCACTTATAATTTTAAGCATAAACCTCCAATAAACTGGTTTAAATTTAACGACAAAAGCACTATAAACTAGTAAATGTGGCAATTTGCGAACGGTGCACATCAGGCACTCTTACTTCGACAGTAAATCCTGGCGGAATTGTAAAAAACTAGCACTAGTTTTCAGTCTATAAAATTCTCAAGGCACGTATGGGTCTTAAAGGACACAATCTTGTCCTTCTTTTGTAAACAGAACTACTTGCTAAATTGCCAGTTTAGGCAACAGTTTATTGTTTCTATTTTTTTTAAGGAAAGCCAATTAAATTGGGTTTTGTTTTGTAGTTAATATTCCCTCAAAATAATCATGTCCCCAGTGCGAGACGCCTTTGGGTGCCTCCGGTTGAGCGCCTGGTTGTCATTCAACCTTGGAGCAACGTGAACCTTTGGCTGCCACGTGAACAGCCAACGACCGGAAGGGGAACCACAAACGCCCACGCAGTCGGAGGGGTCCTTGCTCGCGCCTCCTCGACTCCAACTGTTCCCAGTGGCGTAGTAAATTCGAATTCATTCATAAATCGCCCATTTCCCCTGCGGCACGACTCCTCACATCCTGGGGAATTTTATCCGCGCCTGCGCCATGCACACTGTCCCCAGTTGGGGCGCCCCCAAAACAATGGGAAGAGCTTCGAGGGGGGAAATACTGGTGGGGCATTCAAAACAAAGAGAGTTCTCTCTTAAATTTAAACTGGGAACAAGATGGATTTGGCTTTGGCAGCTTCTTAAAGACATTTTCGTTTGGGGGATTCCCCAAGCGGACTTTTACCTTTCGCGTTTATTGGCATTCAGCAAATCAATAAAATTGAATGCAAAAAGACAAGCAAATATGTAAGCCAAATAAAAGTGTTTGTGCATAATATTAAAGGTAATCAGATTGCTTTTATGGGAATTTAACAAGCCGGTTGTCTCCATTTGTGTCCGCGGAACGTGCGAATTGCCCGAGTCTCGTCCTTGGCATTTCAGTTATCAGCAGACGGGTTTATTTTTATAATTTATTTAAAAAAAAGCTGATTATTAAATTTAACTGTCAGCCATTGAATTAATTAAAATAGTGTGCCTGGTTGCCTTTCCATATCTCACTTTAATCCTTGTGGGGCACTCACAATACTAAAGACATAACTGTCAATCCTTGGCACTAAAACTATCCTAGTTTTCCGACTTTAATTACTTATTTAACACATCATTTACTTAAGCCCAGACGTCATGTCATTATAGAGCTTAAGCTCGTTAAGGATCAACTGTAGTCCCTT
>JAEIII010008370.1:0-20549 GCA_018905755.1 Drosophila ohnishii | reverse complement strand
ACACAGAGTTGCATTTTGGGAAGGAAGCCGTTACTTGAAGTGAAGCTGCCTGCCCAGAGTGGGTGCATGTCATAGCGCCCAGTGTCATAGCGCCCACGGCCATGACTATTTAGCTTTCTGTCTTGTTATATATAAAATATAGGGACCACGCCTTATATTTATTTATTTTTAGTAAATACTAATGGTTACTTTAGTTAGTTTGTATCATTTTTCAAAATCAAAATATTCCTATATTATAGATCCGTACTGAACGCTCAGAGCTGCCTTGTCTCCAAGTCATAAATATGTTCCGAGAGCATCATGATTTATTATTAAAGTAAAAAATATAAATGCATATATTTAATGCTTTTGCAAGAAAGCCAATGCCCGTGCATTCTATTTTTATTAAGATGATTGTGCTTCAAATATAAAGCATGGCAAAGTTGAGTACCAGAAATTGAAGCCTTTACGAAATTATTAATTATCATTATTATTATCATTTAATAACGCTGGGTACTGTGCAGTTTACCCTAAGGTGAGTCTCCCTTGCTCCGGCTAAGATTTATTTTAATTACCCACGCATAAGCTACTATTTAAGGCTATACAAAAAAAAAACAAAAATGATGTACGTGTCTAGGGAATCACATGGAGTGGCCCGTCCATGGGCGATCGGTCCACGATCGAATCAGTCTGCGCCGCCGAGGGGCGCTGCATAGTCAGCGCTCCTCACTGCTGCTCCCCTCGCCACCGATGAAGTCGTCCCGCAGTCCGCCCCTGTGCTCGTAGTTGTGGTGGTGATGGATATGCTCCTCCTCCTCCTCCTCCAGCTCCGGCTCTGGCACAGCAGCGGGCGCCGCCGCTGCCAACGGCAGTGAGTGGTGGTGGATGTGCTCCTTGGTCTGGTGGATCTGTATGGGGCGATGATCCTCGTGTATCACCTTCTTCTCCTCCTTGAGAACCAGGGGCTTGTGGTGGTGGTGGACATGCTTAACCACGGTGTGAATATGCTTCTCAATCTTCTTGTGAATGGGCACGTGTATGACGATTTTCTTCTTTTTCTGGTAGCCTCTGTGGAACAGCATTTCGAGTTATTGGTCAGATTATGTAAAACGAATCGATTAATCGAAGTGATCATCATCAAATCCACTTTGTGTGGGGTTTTATCTCTAGTAATCCTACCCAGCATCCGTTTCCGGCACACAGACGACCAACAGAACCAGCGCCACCACCAGCGAGAGCCTCAGCAGCTGGAAACGTGTAATGGTAAGGGCAATAGTAATCCTGTGGCCTTCTCCTGCCCCACTACGTCCACTCACCAAACTGCGGTTATCCATGTCGCTTGGCTTAAAGTTGCAGTGTTGAAGGGGTGTGCTTTTGCTCTAACGATGCGGCCGCTGTGAAGGCTCCAAGTCTTTTGATTGCTGCCCCACTGCGACCATTTTATTTATACAGGCCCGCGGAATGCGCCGCTCCGCGGCACTGGAATACCCCATCGCCAGTTGGCAGCGCGCTTCCGTGCCGCAGCCCATCCAAGCCGTGGCAGTAGCTACCTATAGCCATGGCTGCGCATGCGCACGCGCCGAACCACAAGAAAGCTGCTCAAGCTGCTCAGTGGAAAACCTGCAATTTTCATTCATTTCGGATGGCAGCGATCATCGTGTCATGCCTTGTGGGTGGTTTCTGGCCGCTGCAGATGGCCGCCAGATGGAGACCGGCATTGGTTCATACCCTATCCCAAACTATGTTAGGTTAATCTGAAATGCACAATAAATAAAGGTTTTCTCGGTGACTAAGGTTATTTATAAGGGTAATAAAACTATTTACCAATAATTTTATAAAATTTTTAAAATGAACCAAACTTAAAAATGGCATAACTAAGTCAAAAAGGCTTTAATTTTAATTCGGGAAGCTGTTCTGAGTTAGTTTTTACAAGGCTAATAAACCTACATACATTCTTAGTTTATTATTTACAAAAAAATTAAAAATTAGGCTAATTTTTGACAATTTTAACGATGTAACCCCTTATCAAATTTTGAAAAAATTAATACAATTTTTTTTCTGCTGGAAAAGGCTAAAAAGACTCTCTTGTTAATACTGATCATGAATATATATGATTTATGGGGTCGGAAATGACTCCTTTAATGCATTTCAAGCTTCTTACTAAAATTGTAATACCCTGCAAGGGTATGAAAACCTTCTCTTCAGAGTATTTTCCCGCCTGACTCAGCCTCAATGGATGCCAGATTAGTCAGATAAATTGGGATGATTACCTGGCTCCTGGGATTCCTCCCCAATTTGGCAGAGCATGGGAGCTTCGTCCCCATTGATGGCTACCCATTCCCACTGTGCTCCTCTTTGTTTTTTTTCCGTTTTGTTTTCCCTGTGTGTGAACTTCTTCTTCGTTGGCTCACGCAGACGGAAGCCACGGCAAACTGCGCCCGAAAACTTAGAGCAGCCCCAACTGGAGCTTCCCAAACTCAGTCAACGGAAATAGTTGGAGTGCAGCGCGGTGTTTAATACTTACTTATTGTACATAGACCCATACAGATGTGTGTTGTGTAGCCGCCCAGCCCCTGTATTTCCCCACCTGGCGGCACGTAACGCGAGAAATACGTTACAAATAGATCGCATGCACATAGCGCATATTTGTATTATGCAATCGTACTGGCGATTTGCGAGATTTGCGGGTGTTATTTAATTTGCGCGCATTTCTTCGTTTTCAAATGCGATCACTGCCAGAACGAGGCTGTCAATCGATATCGCTGGCTGTCATCGATACGCGCGGTTGGAGCTCGAAGAAGAAGCAGCAGCAGTGGGGCAGAGCAAGCAGAAGAAGGGGAAAGAGCACAAAGAACGATAAAAGCGTCTGGCAGCACAGTGGGCTAAAATGATGAAGAGCAGCTAAGCAAACTAAATGTACGCTTCTGGTAATTAATAATTCAGCGATTTGTATCTAGGGGAAACAGCAAAAATGTTCATTGTTATTTAGTAAATCGGTAAATGAATTAAAGCCCATCTTGGGAATCTTCAATACATATTTATTTGATGCACGCCACTTCGCTGCTGGTTAACATGATAGGAAGCACTTAAATCTAATAAATGTGCACCACATTTTTCCGATCGACTTAACATTTAATAAAAACGTGCGAGTACGAATAGGGAGTTGAGAAACGGAACGATAAGCATGCAATGCCTACTAATCGTCTTAATTACCCGTGAGGAACTAGAATTTTGTCAAGCCCATTGATCACTGCGCCCACTGTGCGCTACGTGTGTGAGTCAGTGCTGCCAGGTTTTCTGAAGCACAAAATCTATAAATTGCTAAATATATACATAAAAGATTAATTTTTAACGAGTTTCACATATTATTCATAATTCTTATATAGAAAAATATATTCTGTAGCTTAATTTATGTAAATCAAATCATAAAAAATTATTTGTTCAACTATGCAAATATTGGTATTATTATTATAATATAATTAATATATCTCTAATTAACAGTGAATTGTATGTTCAAGATTTATTTATAATAAATTAATTCAAATTTATTACTCAGCTAAATCAACAAAAATAAAAATTGCTAGATTTGTGGCTAATATCATTTAAAAAGAAACGTTCTTAAAGTTGCCTGATCTAGCAACTAAATTGCTAAACTGGCGGCACTGGCACTGGCAGTGAGCGCCCCTCAATCGGAATCTTTTTTTAGTATTGAAAGAACAGCGCAGTAAAAACGAGCCAGACAAAGTAAATAACGTTATACATATACAAAATATTATATTCCGTAAACCGTAAATTATTTGTTGATGTGACCAGAATAACGACAGCTAATAAGAGTCGCCCATTCGTGTTTCAGTTATTTTTTAAATTCTATTTGCCTTCTTCCTCTTCTGCTCTATGTTTTCTGTTTTTGTTCTTGTGTGCCTGTGTGAACCAATTGTTGCTGCTACTTTGCCACGGCGAGTGTGTGTTGGTGCGCCGTGATTAATAATTCGCATGAAGCAGCCAGTGACAAAGCCGAAAACCAGTGAAATAATATGCAACAATAACTACGGGGCTAATGGGAATATATATATACATATTTCGTTCAGAACGTGAGAGACATTCTGTGAGATTCAAGCCTCCGAAATATGCATGCATCGCCGTCTCTGTGTGTGTACGCGCGCGCCAACGTACACGCACGATCATCATTCCAATTGGGACACAGCAGCTTGCGCCCTCTCGGTCCCATTGGGAATCCATACCCTGGGGCCTATTGGAACTAATAAACAGCAGCAGCACTTGGCGAGCTTCCACGCATACACTTACAGCTGATAAGTTCCAATCGGAGCTATCTTCCGATCAGACCGGGATCAACTGTGGCTTCCTGACGCTCAACCTGTTCCGATTGGACGTTCAGACGTTCAGACGTTAAGACAGTTTAGACGTTCAGTCGGTTTAGTCGGTTTCAGTCGGGTGTGTGCAGCAATTTGTTGTCCATAAATGGCCAACACAACCAAGTCAATAAACCCCAATAAAGCCCACATTGGCTATTTATTATGAATTTCGAAGCAGCGCCGCCGAGTGCGGAGCGTTGAGAATGGCGAAAATCAATCGAAGGCGAAATTCCATAAGTGGCGGACGTACATCACAAGTATTTCTAGAACTGATGTGTATATTTAGATATTTATCCGGCAAGCCGACTGTGTGCGTGTGTGTGTGCATTGCAGGCGCGGATAAGGTTCTAAAATCCAGAAATACTTCTGCGGGGCGCCAACAGTCTGGAGAGAAGGGGGAAAGAGACTGAAAGAGAGCGGAATGGTGGCCCAGAGTCTTTTTTTTTAACACCTCCCCCGCACAGGAGGAAGTCGTATTTTCAATGTCTTTGGCACGGATTTCACTTTCCCATTTCCCTTTTCGCCTTTCCCCATTTTCCAATTTCAATCTGGTTAACCGTAAATCAGGGCCAATTATTTTAGTGGCTAAGGTCCGCACCCTTACTGAGGTGACTAGTGCGTCACCGATTCCGCCATTCCCTTGGCCAGGGCCACGAATCGCCAATATCGACATCCCCCAAAAGTCTGGGGAGTGACCTCACGAGATGCGTCATCGTTATTAAACGGAAAACAGCCGAAGCGGGCAAACTGAATCAACAGAAGCGAAACAGAAAAAGAAACAGAAACCGAAACTAAAACGATATTCAGGAATGGGGTTATTAATGTGGAAGCCCCTGGAGAGCACATAACATATTTACATATTCGAAACAGTGGGTACTTCTTGTTAGGAACGGTTCTGCATAAGCAGCTTACCTGAAAAGGCGCATCTGAACCACGTATCTCACATTTTGATATATTTACTAGTTGCCTCGCAAGCCTCCTAGCTATCCGATTGTGGTTAAGTGGTTAAGTGGTCCGTCAATTGATTTACATGCTTTCTCATGGCAACTCATTCAATTGAATATTGTTTGCGTCTTAAACAAAAAACCAATGATCCCAATGAATGTATGATATTTCTGAATTTTAAGATCGTAACTCGTAGCTCGTAGCTCGTCTTCGTTCTGAATAGTAAGACCCCTTCAGTTCTCATGATAATAGTAATTTTCCTACGTGTACTTGGCCCTGTTTGCACTGGTCTTATCTGTGTCTTGGAATGGAATTCAGAGAGATTGCTCCCTGAGATGTTTGCCCAACCCCGTGGCATGTCTTTTGCCCATTTAAATGCCTTCTTTATTTCCAGCATATACTACGGAACTGGCCCACAAAACAGAGAGCAAGAGAGTGAGATAAGCACACACCTAGAGGAAAGCAGGAAAGGAAAAGCGCAGCCAAAATGCCCGTCTTCCACACAAAAACCATCGAGAGCATATTAGATCCTGTGGCCCAGCAGGTAAGCATACCACACACAAGGGGTCCACGCTTTGGGGATGATGGGACGGGGGTTGAACTTTCGTTTCAAGTGTATCTCTCGCCCGAAATAGCTATAGCTAGTAAGCAAATTGGCGCCCAAAAAGGTAACGTTCCAATGGTTATTAAAACGTTTTAGGTTTAAGATAAAGAAGGATGTATTGCCAGTTTGGTCTTGGTATTAAATGAATGCTGAATTTGAGAAATTAAAAAATGAATTAAAACAAATTCTGAATACAGCTTATTCTGTGTAATATCAAGTCTAAAATTGTTTCAAAAATACATTTAAATATACGCGCTAGAAGCAGCATCGATAGTTGTGAGTTCTCACCTGACTGCGCATCACTGACTCCACTTGCCAGTCTCCCTGCCCGTCCTCTCGACTCTCCTGACACCTGACATCATCCCCAACTGCATCTGTGTGGCATGTGTGTCGGTTACCTCCTTGTCCCTCGGTGTAGATCAATTTATTTGTGGTGCTCTCCACTATTATGAGATGAAACAAACTCGCGGAGAGGAGGAGGAGATCCGCATCTTGGTTGTTTGGCTGTTTTGCTGTTTTGGCGTTACTTAACGGGTCTAAAAATAAATGAGGTAGAAATAATAAGAATAAATGTTGATCAGAGGCCAGCCGGCCAACCTGATCCTGAGGACAGCAGAATTTTAATTTAATAACGCAACAAATGAAAATGAAAATGAAAAAAAAAAAAAAGAAAAACAGAGAAACCAAGCAAAGGCGAGGAAAACAAACCAGATGGGGTGCAGGAGGGGACAGGGGGCCAGCGAGGGGTTGGGGCCAGTTGGCCGAGATCCAAAAATAGCAGCATAAAATACGTTTAGGAAAATCCAAGCGGCGAGAGAAGAAATAACCAAAATAAAATAAAAAGAAAACATTTACGACGAACAAGCCATGAAAATGAAATCATAGCAAAAGTTATGGGCTCCCAAAGGGGCGAGGGCGCGGTGAGTAAGAGGGGGAACAAAGGTGTAGGAGTAGGTGTAGGTACACACATATCCGAGCACACCACGGCCACGGTGTAGGTGTGGGCATCCATCGGATGCGGATGAGTGAGGACTGTGGTCTGAAAACTGTGCCAAAAAGCAAGCCCAGTGCATTAGTCATCCGCCGGCAGGGATGCGGCGGTGGCAGTGGCGGTGGCGGCGGGTGGGTGGTGATCGCTGCTGGCTGCTCGCTGCTGGCAAACAAATGAATTAAAAACGATCATTCAGCACATCAATCAGCACACTGATACACAAACGCGAGCACATATGTCTCTGTCCATGTACGCGGCGCACATAATTAGTCGATGGAGAAGGGGCCACCGAATGGCGGCTAGCTAGTCTGCCTAATTACATAATTAATTAATCAAGTGGGCCAATTGTGCTGCTAATTGTGCGCCCACCAACATGAGCGAGAAGAGGTGCCCTAAGGCCATGTAATCCCAGTTCAGTTGAGCGTCTCAACCGCCTAATCCCTGGACTTACACCCGCTTAGTTCTTGCTCTTGCCTCGATTTAGTTTCCGTTTAGATGGGCTCAGTGGAGATTAGCGATTACTGCCCGCCTCCTCCTCCTCCTCCGTCTCAGTCTCCGTCTCGGCCAGTTCACTCTCTATAAATAGCCATTGGGCGAAAACACCTTGAGCAGGTGATGATGCTGATGTCAAGTCCAAATGCCATGCACCATGTGGCGTTCTCTGGCGCCGCCCACGCTCCCAACAACATACATCCATTTCGGTTCGCATTGCTCTCGTTCTGTGGATCCATGAATCTGTGAATGAATAGAGCGGAGAAGCCGTTGGATCGCTGATAAAACCGAGTGGGTTTGAACTTGCCTTGGATTGGGGCTTCGGCGATCACGCAGCGCGATCATTAACCATTTTGTTGCCATAAAAAAAAAACAACAACTCTATTGCCCCATTCCTCGGCGCGAAATTGATTGATCAATCAATGCGCTTCAGTGGAGCGGGGGACATAACTGGGGCTCCCCCAGAGTTTCCAGAGGCTTCAAGTGGCCAAGTGATGCGAGAGATTTATTAAATAGTTGCAGGCAAGCCAGTACCCATGAAGATCTCCTCCAGCAATCCCTGTGATCCCAGCCTAGTTTTAGCTTGCTTCTCCCTCTTCCCAGCCACAATTACCCTCCTCTTACTCATTCGAAACCTAGTGATCCCTAACTAATGCCATTTTTTCGCTGCCCCCTAGGTATCTCGCCTGGTCATCCTCCACGAGGAGGCCGAGGATGGCAACGCAATGCCCGACCTCAGCCGGCCGGTACAGGTGGTGTCGGCGGCAGTGGCCAACTTGGTAAAGGTGGGCCGTGAGACCATTAACAGCTCTGATGACAAGATCCTGCGCCAGGACATGCCCTCGGCATTGCACCGCGTGGAGGGTGCCTCGCAGCTGCTGGAGGAGGCCTCGGATATGCTCCGCTCCGACCCGTACTCGGGTCCGGCGCGCAAGAAGCTGATCGAGGGGAGCCGCGGCATCCTGCAGGGCACCTCCTCGCTGCTGCTCTGCTTTGACGAGAGCGAGGTGCGCAAGATCATCCAGGAGTGCAAGCGCGTGCTGGACTATCTGGCCGTGGCCGAGGTGATTGACACCATGGAGCATCTGGTGGACTTCCTCAAGGATCTCTCGCCCTGCCTCAGCAAGGTGCATCGCGAGGTGGGCGCCCGCGAGAAGGAGCTGACTCACCAGGTGCACAGCGAGATTCTTGTGCGCTGCTTGGAGCAGGTCAAGACCCTGGCCCCCATCCTCATCTGCAGCATGAAGGTCTACATTCACATCGTGGAGCAGCAGGGACGCGGCGCCGAGGAGGCGGCCGAGAACAGGAACTACCTGGCCGCCCGCATGAGCGATGAGCTGCAGGAGATCATTCGCGTGCTGCAGCTGACCACCTACGACGAGGATACCAGCGAGCTGGACAACCTCACGGTGCTGAAGAAGCTATCCAATGCCATCTCCAACAAGATGCAGCTGGCCAACGAGTGGCTGTCCAATCCCTATGCGCTGCGGGGCGGCGTCGGTGAGAAGGCTCTCCGCCAGGTGATCGACAACGCCACCGAGATCTCGGAGCGCTGCCTGCCCCAGGACTCGTATCCCATTCGCAAGCTGGCCGACGAGGTGACGGCCATGGCCAACACCCTGTGCGAGCTGCGTCAGGATGGCAAGGGTCAGTCGCCGCAGGCGGAGTCCCTGGCTCGCGGCATCCGCGATCGCCTGGGTGAGCTTCAGTCCCTCGTCCACCAGGCCGTGCTCGGCGTGGACAAGGCCGGCGTACAGCAGACGGCCCACACCATCCAGGGCCGCCTGGAGCAGGCTGTGAAGTGGCTGCAGCATCCCGAGATCAACGACGGTGGTCTGGGCGAGCGCGCCATCAACCTGATCGTTGAGGAAGGTCGCAAGGTGGCCGAGGGCTGCCCTGGCCACCAGAAGGCCGAGATCCAGCAGCTGTGCGACGAGGTGGAGCGCCTGAAGCGCCAGGCGGCCGGCTCTGGGCCGGCGGCCAAGCAGGCGGCCAAGCAGCTCACCCAGAAGCTATACGAGCTGAAGGCGGCCATCCAGAACGCCCTGGTCAACCGAATCGTGCAGGACTTCATGGATGTGAGCACACCGCTGAAGCAGTTCACCGAGGCGGTGCTCCTGCCGGAGGGCACTCCCGGCCGGGAGCAGAACTTCAATCAGAAGTCGAACAACCTGCAGGCCTTCAGCGATCGCGCCTCGAAGACGTCGCGAATGGTGGCCGCCGGCGGTGCCTGCGGCAACAAGAAGATCGCCGAGATACTGCTCTCCTCCGCCGCCCAGGTGGACTCGCTCACACCGCAGCTCATTAGCGCCGGCCGCATCCGCATGAACTATCCGGGCAGCAAGGCGGCGGACGAGCATCTGCAGAACCTGAAGCAACAGTACGCGGACACGGTGCTGCGCATGCGCACGCTCTGCGACCAGGCCACCGATCCGGCCGACTTCATCAAGACCTCCGAAGAGCACATGCAGGTCTATGCCAAGCTCTGCGAGGATGCCATCCACGCCCGCCAGCCCCAGAAGATGGTGGACAACACGTCGAACATCGCCCGCCTGATCAATCGCGTCCTCTTGGTGGCCAAGCAGGAGGCGGACAACTCGGAGGATCCCGTCTTCACGGAACGTCTGAACGCCGCTGCCAACCGGCTGGAGCGCTCGCTGCCCGCCATGGTGGGCGATGCCAAGCTGGTGGCCACAAACATAGCGGATCCGGCAGCTGCCGCCGCCTGGAAGAACTCCTTCCAGCGCCTGCTGGGTGATGTGCGCGAGGTGCGCGATGCCATTGCCCCGCCGCAACCGCCTCCACTGCCCACATCCCTGCCGCCGCCCATT
Source organism: Drosophila ohnishii (assembly GCA_018905755.1). NCBI lineage: Eukaryota > Metazoa > Arthropoda > Insecta > Diptera > Drosophilidae > Drosophila > Drosophila ohnishii. The sequence continues at coordinate 10,334 of JAEIII010008370.1, read as the reverse complement.
CCGGAGCTGAGCGCCCTGCATCTGTCCAACCAGAATGGTGAGTGTGTTGGGTGTCTCTTGCTTATGGGAATCGTATTAATCCGTTTTCTTCTACCGCCAGCTGAGCGTGCGCCGCCTCGCCCGCCACTACCCAGGGAGGGCTTGGCCCCGGTGCGTCCACCACCGCCGGAGACGGACGACGAGGACGAGGGCGTGTTCCGCACCATGCCGCATGCCAATCAGCCCATCCTGGTGAGTCCATTGAGTGAAGATCCTGATACTGGTTACTAATTTGTACACTCACTTCCTTGTTCGCAGATCGCCGCCCGTGGCCTGCACCAGGAGGTGCGCCAGTGGTCGTCCAAGGACAACGAGATCATCGCTGCCGCCAAGCGCATGGCCATCCTGATGGCCCGCCTCAGTGAGCTGGTGCTGTCTGATTCGCGCGGCAGCAAGCGCGAGCTGATCGCCACTGCCAAGAAGATCGCTGAGGCCTCCGAGGACGTGACGCGGCTGGCCAAGGAGCTGGCCCGCCAGTGCACGGACCGTCGCATCCGCACCAACCTGTTGCAGGTGTGCGAGCGCATACCGACCATCGGTACCCAGCTGAAGATCCTGTCCACGGTGAAGGCAACGATGCTGGGAGCCCAGGGCTCCGACGAGGATCGCGAGGCCACCGAGATGTTGGTGGGCAATGCCCAGAACCTCATGCAGAGCGTAAGTTTCTTCTCCCTTCTTTGTGGTCCCCTAAAAGCTCACATTTCTACCCACTTTCTTGCAGGTGAAGGAAACGGTGCGCGCCGCCGAGGGAGCCAGCATCAAGATCCGCTCGGATCAGACCAGCAATCGCCTGCAGTGGGTGCGCCGGCAGCCCTGGTACCAGTACTAGGTGCTCTCTCTCTCAACTGGGACCTGTCCAACTGTCCCCCTGTCCGCCTGCCACCTGTGCCACCTGCCACCTGTGCCTTGTGTGTACCATACAAAGCTTAACACTAATCTTAATGATTTCCATCTTAAATGTTAACCCCTAATCTGTTCCAACCGCAACTATTTATTGTGCTCATGTCCCCCCTGCCCGATCCCATTCTGTTTGGGTTTCGATAATTGTAAAATTAATTATTAAGCGTGCAATAAAAGCGAACGATCAGCCGGGAAGATGTACATACAATACATGCAAGCAGCAGTCAGTCGTCAGTCGTCAGTCGTCAGTCAGGTTTAAGCGAACGCAATATGTATATAGAATAAGTGACCAAGTGCAAGAGTTTTGAACTTGAACGCCCCCAGACTCACCCCAACACCTTGTGCCCCGTCCCTCGACTGTGCTCGTAGTGTACTAACAGCAGCATTTAATATTGAACCCGCCTCTGCTGGAGGAAGTCTTGGCTCCCACACCTCCTGCCACTTGCCATTGTTTGTTATGTTCGGATTTTTAACTCACTAAAACTGCGAATTATTCGCTGGCGAAAGCAATGCTAACCCCAGGCCCAATTGTAATTCCCCCCATGTGTGTCCATGTTCAAGATACTTATATGATTGAAATAAAACTGAATATCGAGTGTTAATTGGAGGTTGTGTGTTATTTCCGGGAGCTGCTGGTGGGCCAAACGTGGGGTATGATTATAGAATAAGTTAAGTTAATCCCTAGATAATAACCAAAGATAAAATCCTTCCTCTGTGCCAGGCGTACAAATTCATCAATTGCTCGATGGGAAGTATCAGGCTTACAGGACGTAGCAGAGCAAGGATATTTATAAGTACGCCCCCTTCCGGTATTTTTCTGAAGCAGATCGAGGCTTAGCAAACTATTTGCAAAATAACAAACGCCTCCTGTTGGTATTTTCTAAAATGTAGATCGTTTTTAGCCAGGTTTCAAACCATACTGACAGGCGTTGTTTAATTATAGCAGATAGTTTTTTATGTTTCAGCCAAATACCGACAGGGGGCGCTTGGTTTTTTTTATGGAAATATCCTCGCTCTGCTGGGTGCTGTTCGCCTGAGACTTCCCATCGAGCAATTGATGATGTTGTACGGTTCCCAGCAGAAATATCAATACTAAATAATAATTAGAAGCCATTAGCCATACGAAACTTAGATTGCCTGAATAGATATTTGGAATACAACAAATTATTTATAGGGACAATGCCTGACATCACAAGATGACATTTGAATAATGGGCTCTGAATACACGTTCTTTTGGCCGGTCGTGGGTTAAATTCAATAATAGCCCGTGTTTATATCTCTGCCAGCCGCACATCCGCTGGCCGCCCATGTCCGTGCCCTGTCCCTGTCCGCCTCCAGCGAGCAATTGGGAAATCCGAGAGGCAACCCGGCTATAATTAGCAGTCACTCCATGACGCCGAGCGGCAGAAGCGAACGGCGCGCGAGTCGAGAGCGAGAAAAGCGGCAAGAAAAGCGTCGAGAAAAGCGAGGAAACTCGGCCGAGCGGAGAGTTGCCTCGGCGGCGGCGCGGTCAGTTGCGATTCGATAATCGGCGGCAGCAAGAGCGGGAGAGTTGCGAGATTACCCAAACGCTGGTCATTCATCCTGGTGTGCATCCTCGACAGCGACATGTCCCAGACGGAGCAGGAGCAGGAGCAGGAGCAGGCTCCCAAGTTACAGTTGCAGCAGCCGATGCAGCAGATGACCATCAGCGCCTCCACGCAGGAGCTGGCCGAGCTCCTGGACATTCACCTGGGCGCGCTGCGTCCCAAGGAGCCGGCTTGGCGCGTGGCCGACTCGCCCATCTCTGGGCGTGGGATCTTCGCCAGCAGGGACATCGAGGCTGGCGAGGAGCTCTTCCGCGAGCACACCCTGCTGGTGGGTCCCACGGCTCACCGATCCACCAATCTGCGCACCTGCACGTTGTGCTACCGCCTGATACCCGGCACCACGGACCCGGAGGCCCTCTGTCCGGCTGGCTGCGGCCTGCCTGTGTGCCTGGCCTGCCGGGATTCCCCGCGCCACGAACTGGAGTGCAAGCTGTTCCGCAAGTGGCGGCCGCTGGAGCGGAACCGAATCGAGCCGCGAGCCCTGCGCATCCTCAGCGTGGTGCGTTGCTTCTTCCTGGACGAGCCGCAGCGGAAGCTGCTCTACGCCATGCAGGCCAACGCCGATCGCTACTACATGAAGGAGGTGGAGCGAGCGGCCGCCTGCTTCGAGCACTTCCCGCGCGAGCAGGACATGCTGGACTTCTTCTACCGCACCATCTGTGCCTTCAACACGAACGCTTTTGAGAGCCGCAGCAATGTGGACGGGCACGAGGTGCTGGTCCGGGCCTTATACCCGCTGGCCGGGCTCCTTAACCACCAGTGCACTCCGAATGCGGCGCACCACTTCGAGGACGGGGAGACGATTGTGGTGTGCGCCACGGAGCGGATATCCAAGGGCGCCGAGATCACCATGTCCTATGCCAAGCTGCTCTGGTCGACGCTGGCCCGGAAGATGTTCCTCGGCATGACCAAGCACTTTATGTGCCAGTGCGTCCGGTGTCAGGATCCCACGGTGAGTTGAGATCAATGGATCCACGGAGTGGGAGCTGCTAGCTGGGAGCTGCTGCATCTGCCTCGCTCTCGATTTTCGGGGGCCCGAAAGTGGCGCAATTGTCGCGATGCGCCCCCAAAAATAGCTTCATCAGCGCCGCCGTAAAAATGTCACCGCACACAGGGGCGTTCGTCAAAAGGGGTTCGAGGGGGGCTGCACTCAAGTACACTTCAACAACGATTTAAGTTTATTAACTATGGAAATTTGGGTTGTAAGGCTAGCTTACCCATCGAGTTCCTTGAGTGCTGCTTTGTAACCCTCCTTCGACGCCCCTGGGACGAATCTAAGTGGGAGCCTCAGCGACATCCGACGAGCAATTAATCAGCCCGCCCAAGTGAGTGATTGAGGCGCGGCAGCTGGCCGAAATTCAGCAGGGATTTGGAGACTGGCAGCCAAGTGAGTAGAGAGACTACCCTTTCGCACACAAACGCTCTCGCGGCAAAGGCTCACAGAAGAGCCGTCAGGACGACAGTTCTGCGAGAGACTCCGCATGACAACAGGCAACCGTGTTGGGTTTGTATTGAGGGAGTTCCTACCCCACCCGTTCCCAGCTTTCCTTTGAGAATGATCCCAGCCAACTGAATGCCCCCGATAAAAAGTCAAACCATTATCTCGGGCAGCCTGCCAATGGCCGATGGAGGCGCCCCAACTAGTTCAAGTACCCACACTCATCCTCTACCTCATCCTACATCATATACATACATATATTTAGATATATATTTCTTCTATATCATTCATTCATTCGAACTGGCACAGAATTCGCGTCTGCCGGGGGAGGCGATGTCATAGATCGCATAGCACGTCAACTGCCCTTGCCTCACCTGCCCACCGCATCTTTGTATCTTTGTATCTTTGTATCCGCGGACCTACGTATCCGCGCATCTTCGCAGCTTCGCATATTCTATGCCGCACGTCAATCCGCATGAATTTCAATTTCGGTTTGCCTTATTTTGTGGTATTTTAAATATAAAATTTGCGCACAAATTCTTTAGAAAACAAAAACAGACCCACAAATGAGGAACATTTTGAAATTCGTCGAGTATTTCGTCTGGCATACCCTTTCTTTTTTTAGAGGGTTTCCGGAATATCTCTCAGGTTTTCTATATTTTTTTTTTGTAGGAATTTTCTACAAGATAACCTACTAAAAAATTAAATTAACATATTTATTTAAGATTTATTTAAAAGGGAATACCCGTTTTTTTAGAGGGAATTTTTCTGAGTATCTCTCAGATTTCCTATAATTTTTTAAGGATTTCCTACAAGATGACCTATTAAAAATTCTAATTAACATCTTAAAATTGCTTTAAGTTAATTATTAACCGAACGGAATTAAGTTTTCAGAAGTTTCTTTATAATATTCCTGCTTAAAGGGTATTTCCCCAGGCAGCTGTTAGCTTTCCCAACACTTCTTTGCTTTGTTTTTTTGGAATATTCAGCACTCGAGTGTGTGTGCTGTGTGTTGTTTTTTAACTTAGCTCGGCCCCCGGCTGCCTTCGCTTCGATTGGGGGCAATAAAATGCACGTAAAAAGTGAAAATAGATTTTAAATGGAGCCACTGCTGGGTGGGGTGGGGTGGCGAGGGGGTAGAATCAAAAGGCACTGCCATATAGTTGCTCGTAAAAGTTTACAGCTGATTTACGTATGTCCGCGGACCTGGAGTTCCTAGCTGGGTGACAACGCGTGACAGTTACCCCCTCCCCCCAAGGGTGAGCAGGTGGAGCCATCCCCAACTCGGTCGTCGGTCACGTGTCACGCCGCTCACCTCTCGTTCCGCTCCCATTCGTCCCTGACACGCAACTCCTTTTTGGCCAGCAAATGTCTTAATTTATGTCCCAGCCACACGCACAGAAAAGGACACCAAAAGCGAGGTACACTGCGAGAAACTAGGCTTGGGAATTCAGCTAGAAAACGGCTCTTAGGGATTTGGAATTTTTTTGGATTTCAATTTTAAAGTTCTTCTAGAACTTGTTGTTTGGCATTTGTACTTCCTCTTGCTTTCAAATAATTACTAGTAATTTTGGGCAGTGCAATGGCTTGGTAGACAACAACGCCCAGGTATCAGTGGCTCTGCATCTCCGCAAATAATTTTTGTCCACCTGCTCAGATTGCCGGGGGTGGATATATATTGGCTGAAAGTGGGCATGGGACTGGGAATGGGCTGGGACTGGGCTGGGACTGGCACCGGGACCGAGGGTGGGTCTGTAGTCCTATGGCTTCGCTTCACTTTATGGCATCCATAACCATAACCAACCGCAGCACATATCCACATGGCACACGGAGAGGTGTTCGTCGCGCAAATTGACAGCGGGAAGCTCTCTTTGATGGCTCGACTGCATCACAGTGGCCGCTTCCTCCGGGCGCTCCTGGCGTCGTTGCGCCCCTGGCATTGCCACCCGATGGGGCTCCCCCGTGGCCACCGCCATATGCGAATCCAATTGAATGCAACAATACAACCGCAGCAGCAGCAGCAGCAGTAGCAGCGCAAATTGAATAAGAGTCAAAAGCAAATCCGCTTTGCGGCGTCCCAGCCAAAAGTGGGGCAGTTCCGGTTAACGATTTCGCTTTTTGATAATTTATGTGGAATTTTGGGGTTTTTATTTGAATTTTGTTTTGGGAAATTTAATTAATTGATTTGGATTTAAAACAAAAAATAAATAATAATAATAAAAAATCAAAAATACTATTTTTTTTAACATACAAAAATATAACATAAAAAATATAGCATATATAAACAGAGCTTAGCTCCAATTGGAGGTTTTAATCAATCAACTTGATCAAGAAATCCCAAAGTAAGATTTCTTTTATGTTTTAAGCCAAGTTTTCTAGGCCCGATCGCTGCTAAGGCAGCTTTATGTATGTGGAATAATGGGTTTGGCTTGGACTTACCAGCAGTAAAGGACACTCTGTTGTCTTTCATCTTCACTCGGCAGACTTGACTGAGATTCATCGAGGATTCATTCCTTCGGTTGCAGAGATTCTGGGTGTTTTTGCATGAGTACAATATGAACTTGCACTTTTCCAGCAAAGAGACACTTTTCCACTTGTCCAGGAGTCTTTCAACAGGGTTGAGATGCACACGTGACAGGTGAACACGAGGGAGGCGCGCACTGACTGAGAGAGGGAGAGAGGTTGACCGAGAGAGAGAGAAAGATTGATCGAGTGAAAGCACACGTCAGCGTATGCAAGCGGAGCTTAGAGCGCAGTTGATAAGCTCAGCTCAGCTTTCAGTATGCTCTCAGTTTTAAAATGGCGTTTTTATTTGAATTAATTAACTATGTGGGTAATATTTATATTTGTAATTTTTTGGGTAAACTTTAATTGATTTATTTTGCTTTGGGAAATATGAAATAATGCAAAAATACTTGTCATACTTCCAGGAGGCAAAAAAAGTCGAATTTAGCATTTCGCACGGGAAAACTCAAATCCATCTGTAAGATTTCCCAACGTTTCTTTATATTACTTTTACCCTAATGTAGATGACTTGATATTTGTTAAGGGAACATAATTTCGATAGCTTTTCCCTTGAGTTTTTTTTCCCCTCATTTCCCACAAGTTTTTGTTTTTGGGAACACTGGCTGCGTGTGTGTGTCGGCCGTGCTGTGTGCGTGTGTTGTTGGAAAAAATCATATTTGACTGTTGTCGTTGTTGTCTCTTGTCCCACACCACACACCCCACACCCCACACCAACCCTCCCCAAACCCCATTCCCCCGTGGCCGCCTCTAATTTGTGTGTGTGTTGTTGTTTTTTTTGTTGTATTTTTTTTTTTTTTAGTTGTCTCTAATGCTCTCCGAGGGCGTCGTCGGCGTTCACGTCATAAGCGTCGCGCTGTCCGCGTTGCCTTCGTAGCTGCTTCTTCAGTCGCTGTTGTTGTTGTGGTTGCTGCTGCTGCTGCTGTTGCTTCTCTTGTTGCTAGCACTGTTGCTGCTGTCCCCGTGTTTGTTATTGTTGCTGCCGCTGCTGCCGCTGCTGCCTCTGCCGCCGCAGAGCCACCGCAGCGACCGCGAATGCCGCGGAGACCATCATCACTCGCTGAGTTGTCGCGCGTCGCGTCGGTTCGCCGCAGTTCCGCCGCCTCACCATGTCCGCCTCCGTCCAAGTGCCAGCGCCGCCGCGCGTCCAAGCGGACACCACAATGGCCGCCATGGTGGCCCACATGGCGCCCTGCCGCGACACCACGCCCGAGCAGCTGGCCCAGCTGATTGACGCCCACCTGGGCGATCTGCGGGAGGAGCTCCCCAACTGGACCATCAGCTCCTCGAAGGTGGCCGGTCGCGGCGTCTTCGCCACGCGTGACATTGCCGCCGGCGAGCTAATCTTCCGGGAGCGGGCCCTGGTCACGGGACCCACCGCACGCAAGGGTCAGCTGAGCTGCTGCATCTGTTGCCACCAGCCGCTGCCGCAGACGGGCTTCCTCTGCCGGCACCGCTGCACCCTGCCCGTCTGCGAGACGTGCTCCGACAGGGAGGAGCACCAGGCGGAATGCGAGCACTTCCGCCGGTGGCAGCCCAAGGATATGGACGCCGAGCCGGGACAGGAGCAGGTCAATCCGTTGTCGCTGCGTATTCTGACGGCGGTGCGGGTGTTCCATCTGGGCAAGGAGCAGCGTCACCTGGTTGATGCCATGCAGGCGAATGCGGAGCGTGGCTATCGCCAGGAGATCATCAAGGCGGCTCAGTGCTTCCGCAATTTTCCCACCACGGATCGGTTGTTCATGGATCAGCTTTTCCGCATTGTCGGGGTGCTAAACACGAACGCGTTTGAGGCGCCCTGCCGCTCTGGCGGCCACGAGGTGCTCCTCCGTGGCCTCTTCCCGCTGACGGCGATCATGAATCACGAGTGCACGCCCAATGCCAGTCATTACTTCGACAATGGAAGGCTCGCAGTGGTGCGGGCGGCACGGGATATACCCAAGGGTGCCGAGATCACCACCACCTACACCAAGATCCTCTGGGGCAACCTCACGCGCGGCATCTTCCTGAAGATGACCAAGCACTTTCTGTGCGACTGCACGCGATGCAATGACAACACTGTGAGTAGGAGCGGGCCCTGACTGTGCTCGGGAGAGTCCTACGGGGTATCCTTTTGAGTAATCCTCTAGAGTTATGGGTTATGGGAACTAAGTATGTTAAGTATTCCAGTATTCCAGTATCCCTATACGTAATATCCAGAGGGATTATTGCTTGGCTAAGCTTTACTGCCCTGCTGCTACGCTTCCTGTGACTCCAATAATTGTAAATCATTCATTATTCATTCATGAATCATTCATAAACACCTCTCGTTTAATATATTTATATTTTTTTTATATTTTAATTTTGGTCAGAAATTTGCAACGCAGTAAAGGAGCCATTTCCGACCCCATAAATCATATATCTTCTTGTTCAGCATCAACAGCCGAGTCTATCTGGCCATGCTAGAAACAATTTCTTTTTTGTTAATCTACAAGAAACTAAAATAGAAAAGCTTTCCGAATTGAATTTTATTGATTTGACTTTGACTTTGATTTGTCCAATAAACTATTGTTAATATTAAATAAAAATATGGATAAAAATCCCTTTAAAGAATTTAAATATTTCCAATCTAAGAGGGTTTTCTTATTTTAGTCAATGAAGGAGTCATTTCCGAGCCCATAAATCGTATATATTTTTGATCAGCATCAACAGGAGAGTTTTTCTAGCCATTTCCGGAAAAAAATTATTTTTAAATATTTTTTCAAAATTTTATAAGGGGTTACATCGTTAAAAGTGTCATAATTTGACGAAAAAATGAATTTGTTTAAGGCGTTAAATTAAGTATGTTGGCCTTGTAAAATATAACATAAAACCGCTTTCCAAATTCAAGTCATATTTAGTTTTTCAAGTTCTTCGGAAAATTTCCCCTCAATATTCATACATAAAATACACATCTAAGCATGCTGTATCCGATGGATACACAACTCCCAACCCTGAGAACCTCAAGAAGCAATTATTGAAATCTGAAAGGCATATTTCACTTGAATCCCAACGAATTTCTCTTGGCCCACAGAACACGTCGCTCTGTCAACGTCGCTCTCCCGAATATATTATGTTGGGTCGCCTGAATATCTATCTATATCTATTTATGCTCATAATGGCCTGGCCACGCCGCACTCTCGCACTCTCTGAATCCGAATCCGAATCCCAATCCGATCTGGCGGATACGGTGAATAATGGCCTTTGGCGTTGGCAGTGGCCCCGCTGCTGCTGCTGCTGGCCAGGCCACCTGACACAAATGCGTTTCCTAATTAAATTAGTTCTATGATTTGCATCAGGAGGGGGGGCGCACAGCCCAGGGGGAGGGAAAAGGGTGGTCACTAAGTGGCTAAAAGTTGGGCCAACAAAAACAATGCGAGAGTTGAGTGAAGCGAAGGGAAATGGAGTTCATGTCATGGTCATGTGGAGTAAAGGTTTGGAAATCTAAGATATTTATAGTAAGGGGTTTGTTTTCGAGTTTGTTTTTGGAAATATTCGGAAAAAAAATAATTATTTAGATATTTTCTATTTTAAAAAAGGAAGTACTTAACTTGCTAAATTCTTTTTTTAAAAATCTGTACTTCCTGTATTATTATACATTTATAATAAGTTCAAGTATGTTTGGAACTATAATACAGTAGAAGCTTTGGATACCCTGACTATACAAGTCATTCAAAGTTAATAAAATATATATAATATATAATAATACTGTTAATAAATCTTGAATACTCTGGACTATATATGTACTATTGACTTTAATAGTTTTAATACCCTGCAGTACCATTCATCAACAATTCATCAACGTTTCATCAATAGCCGAAGGGGTG
>JAEIII010008357.1:0-37300 GCA_018905755.1 Drosophila ohnishii | reverse complement strand
TCTTTTTTTATTTTTGTACAAATTTATATTTTTTTAAATTACTAGCTAGCTAGAATAATTAAAAATTCATTTTCAAAGTATAAACTATAAACTTATTGTTTAATATACCCAGAAAATGTTCTGGAAAATATCTAAAATATTAAACAAGCAAGGGAAAAATGCTAAACATCATCTAGTAAATTCTTTTCCCATCTCATGCTTACAAAGGACATGCATTGCCTGCCTGTTAAATGTTCATTGTTTTGTTTCTGAACCACCTTTGACCCGAAGCTCCCTCCAGCCGCAGCTTGTTGACTTCATTAACTCTGGGCAAAAACAGGGAGCAGCTATTAAAAAATAACAAAAACACCCAGCTGGCTGCTGATGCTTCTGGGTGAAAAATGCAGTTTTTCACATGCAAATTAATGCAGTGTCTTTTGGAGTGGAGCTGCCAGGACTCCGCTCGGTACTTTCAGGGCAATGCGACAACCTGCGGCATAATGCAATTAAAAGAGTGCAGTAAGCAGGAGTTGCGCCGCAGGCGGGCATTGTGTTAGACGGAGTCTCGAGTCCGGAGTCCGGGGTCCGACTGAAGGGGGCCTGGAGCAGCTGCCAGCTCCATCATCCATCAGAACAGGACAGGTCCGCTGCGCATTCTAATGCGATTGCCGCACTTGACGGGATGTCGCGGCAGGCAGGAAACGGATGTTGTTATCCTGCTCCTGCACTGCTGCAATTAAATTACGGCGTGAAATCGAAATGCAGCCAACAAGATGATGCAAAAATGGGAAGAAACGGTGGCTTGGCAAAAACATTCGGAGGATAGCAGCCTCATAAATATTCATTGCATTAAGCACAAGTCGAGACATCATCATCTTCTTCCCGGGCGAATGTGTTTTCCGAAAGCATTTGCATTAATTTGTTAATTCAAGCGCGACAAGCCACGCCCCGCTTCCCGCACTTAAAGCCCATTACAATTGCAAAAGCCAAGCCATATAGTTTAACCCATGGCAGTCTCATCCCATCGAAGGGTTAAAGCCGCCGCATCTGTGACGCAATTACAATGGCTCAAAGTTTGCTTCTAATTTTCCTCTAGTCGGGCATAAGTATGGCAGCCATGGATTTTTCAGTTAACAAATGGGTCCAGGAAAATAGGGAAAACTAGAGAAATTTTTAGATATTTAAAGGGTATTTTTATAAAAGTTAAAAATTACAATAGGCATCGTTTAAAGAGCTCCTAAAAGCTAGGCTTAGTTTAAACCTCACTGAAAAACCCATTAAATCTCTGCTATTTCTCTCTGGCCAAGTTGTAGTTGTAGCATGACCCATTTTCCAGCCGGTGATAGAGGGGAACTCAGCCTGAGCTTACCTGGTTATTGCGGCAAGTGCCAATATTTGCTTTTTGATGCGAGCAGCAAAGGATATGGCGGGCACGGAACGGGGGGAGGCATAAAAGTCAAGTGGAGGAGTATAGCAGTGGAGGAGCGGCTGGGCTGCCAACTGACACAGTTTGTTTTAGGCTTTAAGGCGACGGTCTTTGGGATTTGGGTCACAGATTGCCCGGGACAAAGGTGGAGCACTGGAGGGGCCTCTGTCACCGGAAAGCGAAAGTTATGCACATATTGAGTTCAAGCTTTAAGGCGAATTTTTCGCCAGTCCAAGTCCCTGTGGTTTTAGTTTCGTTCTCCACCCTTTTCCCATTTTCCCCTCATTTTTTTAAAAATAGTTTTCCTTTTTTTCGTGCACTTCTCTAACCGCAACTGCTGCAAAGAGCATGACAGATGTGAACGTGTACGAGGATGAGTATATGGATGTTGGCTGCAAATCTGGATGTGGATGCGGATGTGGCAGAGGAGGAAGAGGTACGGCAGGTGGAGGATCCTCCACAAACCTCCAGCACTTAACGCGAAATTTTTTGATGATTTTTTAAGCAACTTGTCGTTGGCTTGGAAATGCTATTACCGACATGCATGATGCATATGGATGACTTTGCTTGTTTTTCCTGGCTTTCCTTTTGCCAGAGCTTTGGTTTTAGCCAGGAGGAAGGAGGAAGGGTCTGGTCTGAATAATGGGTTCTTGGGTAGCCAGAATTTAAGATGAGCCCCGGAACAACCATCTTTAACCAGTTGGCAAGACGGATAGCAATTTGCATGTTAACCACTGCTGCGAAGCTGCGAAATGTTTTCATAAACGCTGATGGGATACCCAGCAGCTGCGAAAATATTAAGTGTGTTTAACTTTTGCGCGGAAATATTATTAAAAAAAAGTTGTATGTCATAACAAAAGTTTCGGTAAAAAATGAGAGAAAAAGAAAAAAGCTACATAGCAATTATCTCTGTGTCAGCAAAGGATAGTTTTAATGGTTGAGCTGCCATGAGCTTAAATCAAAACAAAGTTGGGCAATTATTAAAACAAAAGTTTACATTTTCACGAGCTTAAAAAATATATATAGCTTACAAGTTTTTATAATAGAAAAAGGGAATTTTCAGATTTACAAATATATTAATGAAATTCTTACTTAAAAATACTGTGATGATTACAAAAGTGTTACATATTCGTTATAAACCTAAATTTAAATTAGCTACCCTATTTTTAATTAAAATTTATTTGCATTTTTTAATAATCGATATTGGAAATATATTTTTATCTACTAAATATTTTTGGTAGCATCTTTATTTCCTTTTAAATAGGAATTAAAATTTGTAGTTCTTAAAAATAATGCATTTTTTACTTAAAACAAGTCTGCTGGTTACAAAAATTTTACATAGGTATTCACCAAAAACCTAAATTGTGATTAGTTACCCCATTTTTAGATTAAATTGTTTGCATATTTAAATTGTTAATATTGGAAATATATTTTTATCTACTAAATATTTTTGGTAGCATCTTTATTTCCACTTCAAAGGCTTGTAAACCTTCTATTAAAAACAAATACTAACAAATTATTATCCTGATCTCTGCCCAAACTTTCTCTTCCTGTCACCGCCGCCTCATATTTTATTAATCAATTCAATTTTGTCGCCGAAAATTATGAAAATTTCCCCAGATGCTGCCCCAAGTGGATAATGACAGCCAGACGACGACGACGACGACGACGACGGCAAGGAAGAAGTGCCAAAAGTTAAAACAACACTTTTATTGACTTTTGTCGAGGGGACTAATCGCCCCACGTCACCACTCCAAGGAGAGATACTCGCAAATTAATGAAAAAAGTTGTTGTTGCGGGTTGTCCAAGCCAAAGTCTGGGGTATATAAAGCACAAAAATATTTATTTTTCATAAGAGACGAAGCGTGAGAGGGACAGGTCCTGGAGGTCGAATTAAAAAATTGCTGTGGAACACTTGTTTTCGCAGGCAAATGAGTTTACGAGCGTGTCGTGTCCTTGTTGCTTTGTTTATGCTGCATATTAAATAAATTTTGACATCAGCTACGACAACTCCTCCGGCGCCTCCTGGCTTTCGTCGTCGTCATCGTCGTCGTCTTCGGAGTGCTTTTTTGGGCAACTTGGCTTGTTGACAATAAAATAACATTTTGCACTCACTTAGCCCAGCTGGGCTTCTTCTCGCATCTCGAGAGTTTTAATGAAAAAACTTTCCTCCAACGATTCGCACCCTTCCCGACCCATATTATTTCCCATATATTTCACTACGGAAATTGGCATGCAATGGGGTTTTTTTCTTCTTCTGTATTTATACATATTTATATGTTTGTGCCAGCTTCATTAAAATGTACACTTGATCATCGCTTGAATTTCTTGTGCAAACTTTCTCTGGCGCTGCGTGCAAGGATGTGGCATAACAATATTACGCATACGCAGCGTGGGCCCGACTTGAAGAAGGCAGGAGCTGTTGCTTCGATAGAGGAGCCAGGATGGTGGAAGGAAGTTGATTGTCAGCTCTGCTGTGGGCACTGCAAATCAATCAATAAAACGACAGGCCAAGTCAATCGCAAGAAATTCCAACGGCACACCCAATCAAACCCATATTGCTTGGGCGGAAAAACACTGAGAAAATAAAGGGATTTAAGAGAAGGAATTATATAGGTTTTATTTAAAAGGATTACTAGGAATAAAAAAAGCTTATTATAAGTTTTACAAATATATTTTTAATACCGCAAAATGTTTCAATAAAGTTTCTAATTAGCCTGCTACTTGTCTCTACCCTTTATTCCTTAATACCTTTATACAAATATATTATTGATTTATTATTTATGCTATAGACATTCACATAAACCCATAAAGCTGGCAAACAATGTACAGAATCTAGCCCCAAGTCAAACGAGGTCAAATGTTCTGCCATTAATTAACTGCCAACTGACTGGCAAGTTGAGTTTAAATAGTACAATAATTGTTATTTGATCACCTTCATGGCTCTCTATCTCTCTCTTCGTGATTTTCCTGGCATTTTCTCAGAGTGTGTGAAAATTTGAAATGCTATGCGCAATATTGAAGCAGCTGCTCATACTTTAGCTAACATTCCAATTGAGAGTCAAACGGACAGTTGGCGCTGACTGACAATCGATTATTTGCCGAGTGCGAAATAAAACATCAGATGAAATAGAACGGACTGGAATGGAATAAAAATATATATACAGGGGAATACCACTATGTATATATAGAAGAAATATGGTTGTATGCAGCCGGGCTCCCGGCATCTCGGATTCCTTCAGTCAAACGAAAGGCAATTTAATTTCAATTTCTTCGTTGCCAGGCTCCCGCTTTTCACATTATTTATGGTGCAATAAAAAATATGTATATTGAGGAGAGGCAAAACTTTGCATTAGCATAGCAACAATATTTGCCGACTCTCTTTTGTCCCTGCCACACAATTTTGTTGCGAAATTTCATTATGAACGGATGTCGCTTAAGTGCACATTGAATTCAATTAGAAGCCGAACTGCACACACACTCGGTCCGTATGTAGATGAGCTTGACATATACGTTCATATACAGATTCCAAACCTGCCAATTGAAAATTGAATTATAAAATATTTCGCACACATGCACAGTGGCATATTCGATGGCCTTTTGAGACGCCTGACGCAGGACGCTGGACACTGGGCAAACCGCAAGCCAGATGTTGTCCGGCTCTGATTGGAATGCGCCACATTAGGAAGTCCACTCTCCGGGCTTCTAAATAAAAGTATTTACCTAAGAATTTCGATTAGAAATGGTCTGCGGTAAGTTTCCTCCAAAAAATTTGGCCTAAGGTATGTCGTTTAGAGTTAGAATTTGAACATGCTTTGTCTCTTTTTCAATTTAAAAGTTTTTTAATAGCAGGAAAGTTGAAGAAAATGTAAAATGTAGATTTATTATGAGATTATTTTCATATTTTATATTATTTATTATATATACATATTTATATAGGAGGCTTATTTGCAACCGGTTCTACTTGTAAACTAGATTATCACCGCTAAATATTGATGTTAACTAGCATAGAAAGTGGATGATGAGTTCTCATGTTTAAAAGCTGCCTATGACAAGATATTTGGGTTTATTCAGCATAAAGAGCCCTTGTAATTTTTTTATTTATTCTATACTCAAATGTTTTTCAAATTAATTACATTTAATACTTCTCTGGATTATTAAATTCCTTTATTAAAATAAATACCCCTTCTAGGTTTCCACCGCAAAACATCTCTTACCAGAAAATGTTTTGCTGAAAGATGTATAGCCCATTGGCCTGGCCCATCCGTTTCTGAGATTCCCCAGAGCCATCTTCATTTAATGTGTCTACATAACAGCGCTCACCGGCTTCTGCCTGGCTGGATGTTGCCGAGTTCTTTTCCGCCTCTAAATTTTGTTGGCCAACAGAGCAGAGGCTGCTGCTGGCCAAGATGCTGGGCGAGTGTTTCCTGCATCCTGTCGCTTCCTGTGTGCCTCGAACCACCTCGACTGGCACCGCCCATCTCCAAGTGAAGCAGCGCCACTGCTGCTGTTGCTGCTGCTGCTGCTGTGGTGGCCATTATTTCCTGTATTTAATTGCACTACTCTCGGCTGCGGTTTTCTGCTACATTTGTTGCAGCCTGCAGCCGACCGAGGACTATAATGTACTTTGGCTAACCATCCGGGCAGTGCCTTTGCCCTAGCCCAGTTGGGTTTCCTTTCTCGTTTTCCCCCCTTTTTTTTGGCTTGATTGTCGCTTGCCAGGTTCCTTCCTTGTGACGTATTTGTTGGTCAGAGAGCGGCAATCACACGGAACAAAAGTGGAAACGTAAATTATAAACCACTTAAATGGGCAGTAAACCCTTTATTAATAGGGGTTAAATTGTGTATTTATAAAATATATACTTTAATATTTATTTAAGAAAAAGGAAATAATATAAAAGAGGTACTAAAGAAGGTGTTCCTCCGCCTTAAATATATTTTATAAGCTTTGAATATTTTTTTAACGCATTCCCCTGACTCTTTTCAAATAAATCTGATATTTTTTCCATGTGCAGCCCAATGATTTATTCTTTAATAAGCGTGCTCGGGACATGCAGAGAAATTAGATGTGACCACACAATCTCCTGCTGCTCCGGCTCCTTCTGGTCCTCCTGGTCCTACTGATGCTGCTCTCCGTTCCCCTTCGTCCTTGCCGACATTTTTCTTTGACGCTCTCACAAAAGGAATTTGCGCAATTTATGAGTGGCAGTCAGGCGGTAGGGGCGGGCTGAGAAATACCAAAGCAGCATTCAAGAAATTAATAAGGAACTCGGCACAGATCGAAAGAGGCAAAAAATAAAAAGATATGGCTTCTTGAAAGTATTCGAGGTATTCGGGCCATTAAGGCAAATGGCAGCGAAAGGTGACAAAAATGCAGGGCAGGCAACCTCAACTTGTGAAAGGATATCCTAGGACAAGCTTTCATGAAGATTTTAATGATTTTAAATTCAAAAATATAAGATAAAATGTGTTTATTATTCATAAAAAATACAATAGCCCGCATTAAAACAACTTTTACTTATGTTTTAATCATACTAAGGGATTACTTTTGCAGTTATTGTTCATTGGAAATAATTCTTTTTATCCTTCTTCCATTTATTTACACCCTCGTTGCACTTTATAAGAGGATTATTAAATACTTTTAAAGCTGCAATTACCTGTGGGACATTTGAATGTAAGATTTATATAAAGCAGATAGTTCATAAACACAAAAATTAATTATTACTATAGAAAGCAAGTAATAATTTTTAGGAAAATGAAAAATCCTTGAATTAAATAATCTAGTAAATATAATATAGTTGTTAATGTTTTTATACACTTTCCAAGAGATAATCTCATTTAAAACACATTTCTTTCGATTCTTAAAGAGTTTTATTTCATCACAAGTTGGGCCTTGGGAACAATAAATACCAAATGAGCCAAGCTCATGTAGATATATTTTCCTCAGTGTCGACAAGCCATTGAATTCACTTCTTCAGCAGCAGAGGAGCGGCAGCGGTGGCCACGTACGGCGAGCTGTAGGCCAGAGGAGAGGTGTAGGCGGCGGCATAAGGAGCGGCAAAGCGGGCCACGGGAGCGGTGTAGGCGGCGGTCAGGGGAGCAGCAATGGGAGCGGTGTAGGCAGCAGCCACTGGGGCAGTGTAGGCGGCGGTGGCAATGGGGGCGGTGTAAGCGGCAGCAGTGTAGGCAGCTGGGAAGGCGGCGCTGTGGGCCACGGTGTTGGCGGTGTAGCTGGAGGCATAAGGAGACACATAGGCGGCACTGCCCACCACAGCCGGAGCAGTGTAGGCCAGAGGAGCAGCAGCCAGAGGAGCCACAATACCAGGCTTGGCAGCAGCCACAGCCACAAGAGCGAAGAAGCAGACGGCGAACTGTGATGAGGGTTAATTACCCCTGGTTAATTACCCCTTTTTAATAATTGAAAAACCCTTAAACACTTACGTATTTCATGATGATTTAGGTTGGTTTTTTTGTTAAGTAGCTGTGGATACTTGGAGCTGTGAGCTTGATTTGATATCGAATTGATCAAGCGGCGCAGTTTATATAGTGCCAAGTTGGACATCGGGCGAAGGTCCCACTTACTCATGCAGCTGACATCGCTGGCAGCTCAAAGTCTTTGACTCAGTTCCAGTTTGGTGGCCCAATCCCAAGCGATGCGGTTCACACACGAACTCGGAGCACGTGCCAAGCTTAATTCGCAAAGGGCATTGCCGGGTTTCCTAGGTACTACCAAGTGAGATTTTTTTTTAAGTAAACGTTATGAGCATTGTGTCATTTGAAGGTCTCACATATAATATAAAATTCTATAGCTTTGTATCTCCAACTCTCTAAAAAAAAAAAACACCGAAAACATTCAAATATATTTTAAATAAAATTCCCTTAAGATTGAAACGAAAATTCCAAAGATGTGCGACATAAGCGAGTACGCCCTGGACCGCCAGTTTGCCACCCAAGTGCGAGCTTTGGGCGAGGTTTACGCAGAGAACATCAGTTGCCAGGACTTTGATCTCAGCCAGCACTGGCTGCAGGCCTTCCAGGAAGTGAAGCCCATAGCCAAGTACGCCAGGAACGGCCTGATGCTGCTCCTGATCAGCCAGTTGCGGGAGATGGGTCGCCTGGGCAAGCCCTTTGTGGACAAGGAGAACATGTGCCGGCCACTGGACGATGTGCTGAACGAGTACGATGGCAAGATGGATGGAGACCTGGAGTCGGATGCCCTGGAGACGGATACAAACGCCTCGGGATGCGGCAGTAGTCGTGGTTTTTCGGAAATAAATGAACCCTTGGCCAATCGGGAGCTTTTCAAGGAGATCAACACCCTGGGCGGCGGCACTTTTGAGACGGAGAAGCTCTGCTCAAACCACTACCTTAAGCTGGATAAGAATCTGGCTAATAAACCTCCTTCCGGAAAGCAGGAACTTCATCTACAAGACAAAATCTGGCAGGCCACCATTCGGGCCATTGATCGCCTAAAGGATTGGTCTGGGGATACCCAGAAGATTGATTTCCTGGCCACATGCTTCGAGCCATTTCTCGAAAACGAGCCGGTTATTAGCGGCCAGATTCACGAGCTGGATCGTCGCCTGGAGGCCATGATGGATGACATGGTCAAGCAGGCCGCCGAGCGGAGGTACATCAACATGCGAATGATGTACACCTGTGTCTTTCAGCACCAGAAGAACTGCTGCAAGATAAGGCAAAAGGAGCTGGAAAAGTCGGAGAAGTTGCTGATGGAGGAAAAACAGAAACTTCGTGCCTATGCCGAGGACCTGAAACGGCGCGAGGATATGCTCGAGCGGCACGAGGCCATGGCCGTGCAGGTGGTCAAGTGTCCCGAGCCCGAAAAGCTGCTGCTCCTAAGCCCGAGGACTCCAGGCTGTGAGCATTGTCAGAACGGAAGAGTAGCCCAGAAGAGCCGGACTTGCCGCTACCACAGGCATGTCTCCCAGTCTCGCTTTGTCCAGGAGCTGGGGAAGCTATCCGATGGACCCAGCGATCTGCCCGATGGAAGGCAGTTGTAATCCAGCTTTATTTTATATATTTTTCTCCCTCTATTTTCTTGTTCGAATCAATAAATCGTTGAGTTGTTTTCAAAACTTCCGCCTTTCTAAGTTTCCATCGCGTCCGCCCGCCCGCTCGCTTCCCTGTCAACTGCAAAACTTTTAATGTAGTTTTAATTTTCTCTTAATCACGGAGGGAACTTGGCTGTAGTCCTGGAAAGTCTGCACAAAAATCTACGCACTTACACGGGCCGGAAAAAGGTGGAAGATATTTTTCTCTTTCTAGTGTGTATTAAACAAACAGTAAAACTTAAAAATTACCATTAAATTTCTTTAAGGAGCAATAAGTAGTTTTATACAAAAACCATCCCTAAAATATCCCTTTTTAAATCCCTTATTTTCGCAGTGCATTGGCCATTGCTTATCCTTCGAAGAGGAGAAAATAAACGGAAGTCCAGCAACAACAAAGTAAGAGGAGGAGCAGCAACAGCTTTGTTCGTAATTAGTTTTTAAGCGCTTCGACAGAGAGTGTATGAGGGAAGGATATAGCCTAAGTGGGCCCAAAGAAGCAGAGAGTGTGAGTGTAGGCGGTGTGTGTGGGCTTGGTTATGACAACATGCAGTTAAGCACTTCTTAACGATGGCTGACTGCCGATAATGGGTTCTAGAAAAATAACTGCAATTGATTTCTTGGCACCCAAACATAAATTTTAAAAGCAGGAAATATAAATGCAGTTTTCGAGAAGTCTTAAACTGGTCTTAAACCCTTGCAGAGTTCAGTTTGGTTTCCATTCTAGTTATACCCTTGCAGGGTATTCTATTTTCAGTCAGAAGCTTCCTAAACAGTGAACGAGTCCTTTCCGATCCTATAAATCGTATGTATATATTCTTGATCAGCATTAACAGACAAGTCTCCTGAACATGTTGGACCGAAAATAAAATGTTCTAAATTTTTCAAAATTTGATAATTGTTACATCGTTGAAATTGTCAAAAAATCACAAAAATTTTAGTCTTTTAAAATAATACATTAACTATACAGATTTGATAACTTACACAAAAAAGCTTTCCTAATGAAAATAATTTGTTTTGCAATGTTATTGATAGATTTAAATTTGGTCCCCTAATCTTGCTGTAAACTGGAAGGGTATTAAAACTTCGCAGAGCCGAAGATAGCTTAATTTCTAGATTTTAATTTAAATTATTCCCAATATACCCATCCTTATTATATGTATTGAAGGATATTCCAATCTTGAGCGACTTAAAAACCTTTTAAAACACATACCTTTAACTTAAAACCCTGACAATATATCACATTCCATAAAGCTACCATCATTTCCCGCTCCAAAAGCCGTATAAATATCCCAAAATTTGATAAAGCCAACATTTCTCGCCATATGCACGCATAAGTAGTTATATACTCGCATTTCTCTCCTTCATATATATATTTTGCCGCATCCCCGAATCCATTCATTTTCCCAGGAAAAGTCGAGAAAAAGTTACCAGGCAGTTGCGAAAAAGTTGTCAAAGAAAATGCACTCCCCTTGGCCTAGCCATTCCCCCAAAAACTTTCGCCAGCCAGGCAGTCCATCTTTCCCGGCACACTGCATCCTTGACAATAGCTCAAAATATGTGTAGCTGTCGAAGCAGACGGAAGGGACAAAAACTACCTACCAGTAAAGTTTTCCCTTGGCTTTAATGATGCGTGCAGACAGTTCCAGACCCCCCAAAGAATGGCGAAGAATTCGAGGAAGCGACGGAAGCCCGGCGCTTGCATTAGTAGCATAAAATTAATGACAAATTTCGTGGGCTTACGCGGATGCATTGTTCCCGGCCAGCGGACAATTTTCCGGCGGACAACGAGGAACGAGAGTGAACTTGGGGGCAGACAATTAAGGCCAACAGCAAAAGCTAGAGGGATATTTGCGTAATGCCAAGGCAGGGCAAGGAATAGCATCTGCGACCACTGCCGGCAAAAGTTGCATTTTTGCGGCACTCCAGCGACTCCGGCATAACCATTACGGCACAGTGAATTGCCCCATGGAGTCGCAGGAGTGCAATGCCGGTTGCCGCTGGCGTTTATCACATGCAGCAACATCTCCGACGCCGCTTAATGGCTTCCTGCTGCCGGGCGCGGCATAACACTTCGGGGACTCCCATTCCGGACACGGAATATGACCCAGCTGGGGGCCAGTACCATTCCTTAATAAGTTACATCCATGTTGATTACGTTGTCCTGGTTTTTATTTACACTTGGTTAGTCGTCTCCCCGGGCAGCTCTTTGCCGGCGAAATGCCGCTTGGCAAAAGTTTCACCCACTATCAGCGGAAAGACCAGACTGGCCTCGGCATACACTTTTACGGGCGTGGCATCCTTGCGGATTTTGCCCCAGGAAATGGCCTCATCTGGCCGGGCGCCACTGTCACTGCCATCGAACTCCGAGGCGGTGTTGATGAACACCGAGAAGTCGGCTCCATTCCGCATCAGATTCGCGTTGCAAATGTGATGCTTGATGACTCCGCCGCCCACGATTATCATCCCACTGTTCACAGCCTTAACGGCCATGGTGTTTAGCCTCCGGAGATCGGACAGGATGTCCACGACGAGACCAGGCTGCCGGAAGGAGTGGAAGTACATCATATCGCCAAGACTGCCGTCCGTGAGGGCGGGACAAAAGACAGGTATCTGGTTCTTGGCCGCCCAGTAGTAGATGGAGCTGGGATCGCCAATTCTTTCGCCTAGGCGATGTATTATCCTCGAAGGCGACCAAACCGTGCCCTTGGCCTTCTGTTCCGCCAGCATCTCGTCCAGCAGCGGCATTAGCCAGTCCTCGAACTTGCAGTAGTTGTCGTTGGGCACCAGCAGGTTGCCAATCCGGTTGATTCCCTTGTCACGCAGATCCCTGCCGCTCAGCTCGAAGGAGCCCATGAAAGTGGGCGCCAGGCACTTGATAAAGTCCTCCTCCACCCCGCCGGCCGTGGTCACAATGCAGTCAATCATCCGGTGCTCGGCCAGGAAGCGAATGGTCTCCCTCATCCCCGACGACACCAGGTTGGAGGTGAAGCCCAGGAAAATGGTGCACTTGCTGCGGCGCCGAATGAAGTCATCTGTTTCATGGCGGTCCTCCTGCTCCTCCTCCAGAGGCTGGGCCCTGCAATCCAGCTGCCAGTGTTAGGTGTTTGTTAGGTGGTTGGCATGTGTCCCTACGGATGAACTCACCATTCTGTTGATTTCCCGCATGGCCAGGCCGAGATTTGTGGCCTGAAAGCCGGTGTTTACATACGACTCGAACAGCTTGCTGTAATTAACGCCCTCGTTGAAGTCATAGCCCTGGACTTGGGGCGTGTCCTCCGCCAGGCGTTCGCTGGGCCTCAGCACTGCATCCTTGGCGACCGCGGGCTCCGAAGACATGATTTTAAAGCTTTTTAATTCAAAATAAATAACGCCGAAGAAGTCCACATGTGTTGGAAACTGCAGCCCTGGTTTCCATTAGTGTTGACAGTTAGAAACGGCGTTAAAATAGCTCAAATCGGCTGAATAATAGCCAACAATATTATTATTAAATGAATTCATGAATTAATGAATTGAGATAAATCAACGACTGATCCCAGTGGGCCAGGAGTTAAAAAAAAAACATGAATAATAACAAAAAAGAACCCCCTTGCTCATGACCTTCACAAACTGCAGATTTGGTTTGAAAACAGCTAAAACCCGCCAAAGCAACACTGATTATCGAACTGCAAGGCCAGCACTATCGATTACTCACACTCATCGCTTGGCAGCTGCCATCGCTAGATCCACAAGAAACAAGAATAAAGAAAGCACTCGAAGCGAAGTTAATTTTCCACTAAAACTTTTGTTTACGGTAGGCCGAGCTTCTTCCATTCGCTCTGATAGTTGCCCGCACATTCCCCCTGATTAGCAGTAGCAGCAGTAGCCACTTACCGAGAGCGAGAGATCTCTTCCGAGCGCAGCAGGAACGAACGCCAGCGAGACGAGGACGCCACAGCCAAGATGATTAAACTCTTTACGCTGAAGCAGCAGAAGAAGGACGGCGAACAGAAGGGAAGCGGCGGGCAGCAGAAGAAGGCCTCGGCTGCCCAGCTGCGCATACAGAAAGGTGCTACCGTGACCCGTTTCCTATTTCCTGGTCATTTCACCCATTACCTTCTTGACCCGCAGATATTAGCGAACTGAACCTGCCAAAAACTTGCGCCACAGACTTCCCTGATCCCGATGACTTGCTCAACTTCAAGCTTATCATCTCGCCCGACGAGGGCTTCTACAGAGATGGCCGCTTCGTGTTCCATTTCCGCGTCGGCTCCAATTATCCGCACGAGCCGCCCAAGGTGAAATGCGGCACGCAGGTGTACCATCCCAACATTGATCTGGAGGGCAACGTATGCCTGAATATATTGCGCGAGGACTGGAATCCAGTGCTGACCATCAACTCTATTGTCTATGGCTTACAGTTTCTCTTTTTGGTTTGTATTTTTTAAGAATCCAGCCTTAACCCTTAACCCTAACCTTGTTTCTGTCTTCAAGGAACCCAATCCGGAGGATCCGCTTAACAAGGAGGCCGCCGATGTCCTGCAGACCAATCGCCGCCAGTTCGAGTATAATGTAAAGAAGGCAATGCGGGGCGGCTACGTGGGCGAGACCTACTTCGAGTGCTGCCTGCTCAAGTGATATAGGGAATCCCAAGGTCTCTTACTTTAAGCCTGAACCCACTCCCAACCCCCAACCCGAAACCGGAGAAGACGAACGAGCGGCGACCACAAATTATTGTAATAAACGAAAAGCAAAAAATCACAGCGCGTGCGAAGCAGAAACAAGCCGGAGTCGAGTCAAAAAATGTCTAGTTTTTAATACAATTTCATTTAGCAATTTCGCCCGCCCCGTCTCTTAATCTTATTCATCGGCTCCTGCTCCTGATCCCTCACAGGTGTATACTGTGCCTGGCCATTTGCATGTTCCGCCACAGGCACAGATCGGCCACGGCCGCCTGCCTTCCGCCCGGCACTCGCAGATCATAGAGCCGGCTGATGAGGCCCACGCGTATGTCGTCGGTGACCAGGACCTTGAGCAGTTGCTGCACCAGGTTGGAGGGCAGTAGTCGTAGTACAGGAGCCACCCGCTCACCGCCGCACTCCACCAGCAAGGAGATGAACTGGTAGACAAACACGGCCTTGGGCGACAGCTCATCGCCACTGACGAACTGCAGGAATACCCCGAAGATGTGCTGCACGCTAGCCTGCAGCGGCTCCTTGAGCGTAAGCGGTGTGGCCCTCACTTCGGCGGTAAAAGCAGCGGCGGCTGTTCCCAGTAGACTCCCTCCCAGACCCGTGCCACCGGCGGTGCCTCCTGTTTCCGTAAATTCGCTAGAGTTGTCGCTGCCCTCGCCAATTACTTTGCGCACCTTGGCGGCGTTTGGGGTCAGTTCCTCCTCATCATGAGAGCGTGACCGCTTCTTCATGGCTGTCAAGGCTGCAGAGGAGTTGCCGCTGCGGGACTCCAGGCAGGAGATAATGCAGTATACGCACAGGCGAGCCAGGACCAAAGATTGAGGCTCATTGATGTCCTCGCTGGAAGAGAGGATTTCAAATCAAGTTAAAAAAGCTTTTGGTTTTTAATTTTTATCAGGAAAACTTACCCCTGCCTTCGGAGCATTAGCGGAGCCACCACATTCTGCAGCAACGCCTCTGTGGTCTTCTCAATGTCCAAGTGCATCACGGCAAAGACCACATCCATGGTCCGAGACATATCCCGCGTGTATTTGCAGGCCAATAGCTGTTCCACCAGCTGCGTGGCCAGCCACGCTGCTCCGCCGGCCAGCAGCAGGGATTCCAGCGTCTGAGCAGCACGAACGGGCAGGTGCCCAGCCTCCACCACGCTGCGCCACACCTCCCGAAACTGCTCCACCAGCGGCGAGTGTGAAATCAAGCGAGACTTGGCGCTCGGAGCGGGATGAACGTCATGCTGCATTTTCCTAATGATCTGATACGATAGAGCTAGTCGCTCCTTGGCATTCTCCTGGCTGGACAGCTCCTCGTTGGTCAACGGGGCGAGAAACTGCTGGATCATGTTGAGCGGCTTCAGCAGCTCCGTTTCCTTCACCAAGTACATGTAGGCGCAGAGGAAGCTGGTGGCGCACACGGAGAAGCTAAAGAGCCGCCGCTTAATGTTATCCAAAATACTTTTGACATCCGCTGAAGAGAGAGTTTCCTGCTCCCAGGCAATGAGCACATGATGAAGCACTCCTGGCAGATTCAGGCAGGTGTCCTGCCAACTCAGATTGCTGGGCTTCAGCTGGGCAGCCTCCGGTTTGCTTAGACTAAGGAGCAGCTCATCCACAATGCTGTCATCGCAGAGAGCGAGAATCTGGCGGGGATTCTTCAACTTGTTGCGCTCCACCATGCACTCGCGCACCCACTTCTCGAAGAAGGAGTCGCCGCGCTCAGAGAGGACCACCTGAAAGTACATATAGTTAATGAGGACACTTTTGGGATCATGAGCTTGTAGATTACCTCTGATCCATAGGTCTGCACAATACTGGTCAGCATCAGGAAGGACACATCAAACAGCGTGGACCGGATGACGCACAGCTTGCCCAGCTCGCCAGGCACTGGCTTAGAGTTCTCATTGCACTGAATCAACCGAGACACAAAGGTCTTGAGCCGCCCCTCCACGGTGGCCACTGAGAGTATTAGCTCGAAGCTATTGCCCACCGGCACCTGGCAGAGCACATTCACCATGTCCTGCACCTTGTTGGTGCATAGCGTTTTCAGCACCCCCGAAAGCGGCACCTCGGCGCGCTTAATAAAATTAATATTTGAGGGCGTCTGCTGGCCATTGTCGCACTTTTTGAGCAGCTGCGAAGCAGCTTCCCTCTGGCTGGCAAACTTTTTCACGTGCACCTCGTTGACCAACTGCTGTTTGGTCCAATCGTTCAGCAGGAACTCAATCATGTTGCAGGAGCACTTGGTGTCCATAAAGTCCAGCAGCAGATTGTCCTCAATGAGCAGCTCCAAAGCCTCCACCAGCTCAGGTATATAATCTGCGGGCGGTGGCTGCTCTCCGGGCAGGCGCTGCAGGGCGTGTAGCTGCTTAATAATGTGAGGCATCTTGAAAAACATAAAGGCACCCCACATGGTGTCCGGACTCGTGTCGGCCACGTTACTCAAGGTGAGGAATCCCGCGCGTATAATCTCATAAAAGAGTCGTGTGTTGGAGTACCGCTTCAAGCGTTGCAGCATCTGTAACTCGGCCACATAGTAGCTGGTGTCCTTGCAGGGATTCAGGAGCACCTCCACCGCCAGCAGGGGCTGCACACAGCAGGAGATCTTCTCCAGCGTGGGCAACGGATTCAGTGTCTGCATGTCCAAGTGCTTGGCCTCTATGTAAGCCAGCTGTTGCAGCTGCTGCTCCACTGCAGGTGCATTCAGCGTGAAGTTGGAGTTGGTCAGCGAACCCTTGATGCTGGCATACTTATCCCTGAGGCGGCCACAAATCTCCAGCTCCTCGTGGCAGCCCACAAAGAGCATGGAGAGCAGGAACTGTTGCTGGCTGAGGCGATCGATGACCAGGCAGGTCTGGTCCAGCATGTACGATTGCTCGCCACTGATTTCGCCATAGAGCTCGTAATGCTGGACGGTGCGGGCGAAGATCTGGAAGAGCCAGTAGACCAGGTGGACCACGGCTCCGGGCAAGATAGCCTCTTCGGATTTGATGCTGGAAATTAGGGGGATTGTTAAAAACACTTTCTAAAGATTTTCTTAGTCTTCAGCTGCCTCACCGACAGGTCACGCCATCCACAATGCTGGCCAGGAACTCCAGGAGTGCGGTGATGCAGTAGACCCGTTCCAGCTTGTCATATTTGGCTATGCAGCGCAGGACGGCGGCATGGGAGACGAGATGAGTGCAAAGAGAATGCTTCAAGTAGTTCAAAACCAACTTGAAAGAGGAATTTAAATTAATTATTATTTTTTTATGTAATTTAATTAAATTTATTTACGAATCTTTAAAGAAAAACTAGAACCTTTACTCACCGGATTTGCTGTGGAGCCAATGAGTGCCTGCTGCATGAGGCAGTCCGCTAGGTTGTAGACATCCCCGCTGACGCCCCTCGGCAGAACCTGGAAAAATCAATAAAATAAAAGAATGGAATGGTTAGTGATTCATTCAGTTTCCCGTCAAGCTTTTCTACAGACATACAGCAGAAAATCAAGCCATAAAGGAACTTGTATATTTTTTCAAAGTTAAACTCTTCATTATTTCCTTGACAAGTGCCATGTTTCGATGTTTCTTGAGCAGCAGAAGGATGGCTACCACCGGCTGGCGGCGCCTGGCCAGTCAGTATCAGTTCAAGGTTGCCAAGCCCTTCTACTATCCCGACCGGCAGGCGGAGATGAAGCGACCCCCCATGGGGGCCTATTTGCAACAGCACGAGACCTCGCGGACTATCAAGTATCCACAGAACCGGGGCATGCCCAAGGACTACTACTACAAGGTGCTGGGTGTCAACAAGTATGCCACCATCCAGCAGATACGTTCCGCCTTCTATGCGCTGGCTAAGCGCTATCATCCCGACTCTACGCACTCGGAGCAGAAGATTAAGCAGTTCCAGGAGCTGTCCAATGCCTACAATATCCTCACCGACGAGACAAAGCGCCTGGAGTACGACCAGTTGGGCGGGGTCAGGGATGAGCGGGCCTTCCTCGAGCAAGCGGGTGATCCCATTGATGTAGAGACCAAGAGGTTGCTGGCGGACAAGAAGGCCAATGATGGTGAGTAATAAGAGTAAAACCAGACTGGTATTCCCTTTGCCCAATCCATTTCAGAAATCAAAAATCTTGAGAGAGGATTGGAGCTGTCACTCGATTTTGTGGAGGCCACCTTGGGCTGCAAGAAAAGCCTGGAACTGCGCTACCTGAGCAAGTGTGAGGCCTGCAAGGGCAAGTCCAAGATGATGGCCAACCGCGACGTTGGCAAAGAGCCCTGCCGTCGTTGCAATGGCACTGGAAAGATGATCGTCAAGACGGTCACCTCGACCACTGTGGACACGTGCACCCAGTGCAATGGCAAGCGGTATACCAATCGCAACGATTGCGAGACCTGCTCCAATCGGGGCCACGTGCTGCACTGCGTCGAGGTGCTGGCCCCAGTGCCGCCGGGATCGCGGGACGGCGACGAGCTCAGCATTATCAATCCCAAGACCAGGCAGCTGGTCAAGTATCGACTCAAGGTGCAGGAGAGCGAGTATTTCAAGCGTGACGGAAACGACATTCTCACCGAGAAGCACCTGAACCTCTCGGACGTCATCCTGGGTGGCACCTTTAACGTGCACGGTCTCCACCAGAGCCTGGAACTGCGCGTGGAGCCTGGGACGCAGTCGCACACCCAGGTGGTGGTCAAGGGCATGGGTGTGCG
Source organism: Drosophila ohnishii (assembly GCA_018905755.1). Lineage (NCBI taxonomy): Eukaryota > Metazoa > Arthropoda > Insecta > Diptera > Drosophilidae > Drosophila > Drosophila ohnishii. The sequence goes on along the minus strand of JAEIII010008357.1, from coordinate 18,469 downwards.
CTCCCAGGAGGGTGTGGGCAACCACATTGTTACGCTAAAGGTGCGAATACCACAAAACCTCTCGGTGAAGCAGCGCCAGATTATCTTGGCGCTGGCCAAGACAGAAGATCCGATCTACGAGCAAGAGACCAAGAGGTAGGAGGCGGCTGCTGGATCCCACTCAGGCCACACACACACAACACTGTGTTTAAAATTCTCAATGTACAGGCCTTTTGCGTTGAAATACATTTAGCAGACAGAATATTGATTGGGGGTCTTGCCTTTTTTATGTTGATGCCCCACTGGGAGTCCGACCAGCGCTCGCGCCACGCCACATAGATGAGCTGGAGGATCTTGTTGTTCTCCTTCATCGTGCGCCTCCCAAGAGTGATTCGCGATGTGGTATTTCTCGTATTTTCGCGTTTTGTTTAGAATTTTCGCCTTCAAAACTGTTTTCTTTTTAGAGCACCGCCACTAGTGGTGGCAGAAACCTGAAGCCGCTATTGAGCTGTGAAACTATCGACCTATCGATATATCGATCAAAGTTGAATCAGCTATTTTCTTAGCTTTTTCCATTTAGCCTTTTTTTTTAGCTGTTTAGTAATTTTGCTCCATCACTGTCGGAAGTTTTTCAGATTCAACTTTTTTCACACCGCAGTCGGACGAAACGAAATGGAGCTCGAGATCTTGAACGCCAAAAACAGCAAGCCGTACGGCAAGGTGAAGGTGCCCTCCGGCGCCACGCCCATCGGCGACCTGCGCGCCCTCATCCACAAGAGCCTCAAGTCAACGCCGGACGCCAACCGCCAGTCGCTGCGCCTGGAGGTTAAGGGCAAGAGTCTGAAAGACACCGACACCCTGGAGTCGCTGTCGCTGCGCACCGGCGACAAGGTGTACATCAAGGATCTGGGCCCCCAGATTGGCTGGAAGACGGTGTTCCTGGCTGAGTACGCCGGGCCCCTTATCGTCTACCTGCTGTTCTACTTCCGCCCGGAGTTGGTCTACGGAAAGGCGGCCACTCTGCCGATTTCCCTAACCACCCAGTGAGTGTGTGTGTGTGTGTGCGCGCGCTGTAGCGAAAGTTGCTGAAACCCATCGATTTCGGTTGACCCAATGGCCCCGCTTATGCAAACTAAAACGCAACGCAACACCTCTGCATAATTAGCCCGCGACTAACTCGTTTATATGTTTGCACATCGATCTCTTCCAGCATTGCCGCCGGCTGCTACACTGTCCACTATGTGAAGCGTCTGCTGGAGACGATCTTCGTCCATCGGTTTTCGCATGCCACGATGCCGCTGCGCAATCTCTTTAAGAATTGCACCTACTACTGGGGATTCACCGCCTATGTGTCCTACCACGTAAACCATCCGCAGTTCACCTCGCCGTGCATGTGCACTGTTTGGGCGGCTCTGGGAGCCTTTGCTGTAAGTATTTTTGATAAATATTACGTATTGATAAAAATGATAAGCCCTTGGAAAACCAGGTTAACGTATTTGGAAGTCATTTTATAAGGCTTTTTATTGTTTTAATGACTTGAAAATTTTTATACAAATATTTACCGGTTTCCTAGGGTTTTTTTAGCTTTTATTATTTATACCATTTTTAAAGCAGTATTACAGTTTAAGCGATATTACTTTTATACATTTTACTAACCATTTTACACCTCAATTTATCTTATCAAATCAATATGCAACACCAATATTACCCGCCATTTCAACTTTAAATTTGTATTTACAATTTCCTAGTAAAATCGAGGTGGGTTTTTTTTTAAGTGTTGCCGTTTTGATAAGGTTGAGGAACTCCTGATAAGGTTCACTGAAACAAGCATTTTTTACCTAATCTTGAAAATGGTATTTCAGATGCAGCCCCATACATAAATTTAAATATCAATGACTTTTTTTTACCTTATAACCAATACTAAAGAACTTTCTCTATGTTGCATTTCTTTTGCGTACACTTTGAATTAGAAAGCAGATTTTATCTTAGTTAATCAACATTTTAAGCTGAAAATATGAATATTTAAGAGTAGCTATTTATTGCCAGTGATTAATGACAGCCGCAGTGTTTAACTCTATTGATATTTATTTATTAAGCTAGTTTTGGCATGCCAATTAACTAAACTCTACCTTCGACTTTGCAGCTCTGCGAGCTTGGAAACTTTTCGGTGCACATTGCCCTGCGCAACCTGCGTCCGCCGGGTACCAAAGTGCGCAAGATTCCCGTGCCCGATGCCAACCCGCTGACCAAGCTCTTCAAGTGAGTAATGGTTATTTTAAATTCACATAATTATATTAACTTGAGTCTATCCCCCATCAGCTTGGTTTCTTGCCCCAACTACACCTATGAGATTGGAGCCTGGGTCTCCTTTTCCGTTTTGACTTCTTGCCTGGCCGCCTATCTGTTTGCCTTTGCCGGCGCCTTCCAGATGACCGTTTGGGCCTTGGCCAAGCACCGAAACTACAAGAAGGAGTTCAAGGACTACCCCCGCCAGCGCCGCTCTATCTTCCCCTTCGTCCTGTAGAGGGTCTTGCATATTCCACACATTTACACATTCACATCTTGGTAGAGTTTACGGGGTAGTTTCTAATGAACTTTGAGTTAAAGCAAATACATTTGGAGAAGCGTGCGCTTTCGTCGATTTCTTGGACTTTGATCGCCATGGGCAGTTCGGTCGGAGCGGGTGTAATCAACGATTATTTATTTGGGGCTTTTAAAACTGGGAAACTGATGTGTAACAACTACTGTATGGTTACAACTTTATTTCTCTTATGATTTATAGTTAATAATGTATACAGTTTTTTATTTCTCTTATGATTTATAGTTAATAATGTATACAGTTTTTTAGGAATTTGGGTAGCAAATTGTAGCTTTTTTTAATTAAAATTGTTTGGTATTAACAAGTTTTTAAATCACGCGCCCTTTCAGGGCTGCAAAATATCGATATTCGATAGTCCTTTATCAAACCCATCTCTAGCAAGGCTAAGATGGCTGCAAACTGCTGATTTTTTGTTTACTTTTTTTTTGCCGGCAAATCGAAATTGATATTTTCGGTCGGTGCCATGAATCTGTTCGAGGAGCTGGACACCCTAGACCCCGGCTCCAAGCTGGTGCCGCCCCGCATTGAGACGCCCACAGCGCACAAGGTCACTGTGCTGATACTGCTCAAGCAATATGTGGTGGTAGGTGCTCCTCCTCCTCCATCCCTCCAAGGAATCTCTCTTAATTAAATTTTCTTCTCTTTTTCGTAGAACAAAAAGTCCTGGTTGGACACGGGCATATCCATGCGCACCCAGCGACGTCGCATGTTTTACATGCTGGTTTTCAAGCTCGTCCAGGAGGCGGACATGTCCTACTACGAGCTGCACACTTTACTGACCACCGGCCGCTATCGACTGGACGCCCTGATGCTGGAGGCCTTTGAGAAGGCCATGTCCGAGTTCTGTGCGGGCAGCATCGAGTCCTTGTTTGATTTCACCGAAATCCAGAACATCGACGAGATCCTCAACGAGAACTACGGCATCAGCCAGTTCAGCATGGTCGGGGTCTATGTGCGCCGCGTGGGCGTTGTCCTGGAGCGCCTCAGCTTCGCCGAGATGACGGACATGTACAGGAAAATCCTTTTGTACTACGAGAGAGGAATTCTCGCCTTGGCCGCAGGTCCGCGAAAGGCAATGGCTGGTGGAATCCTACGCAGAGAGGAAACGCCGCCTCCTTCGGTGGTAATAGTCGAAGAGACGCCGGGAAAAGAGACTCTGCACAAAAAGAAAAAGGACAAGGAGCTGGCTATATCCCGGTGTGGAGTGGAGGAGATCAACCCACTGAGCAAGTGGGCGCCCAAGCAGGCCAAGTTCTTCATCAACAAGCAGTCGGAGCTGCTGGAGAGCAACGAGCGGAAGGCCCTGTCGCCTTTGGAGCTGCAGAAGAAGGTGCAGGAGATTATACACGATCTTCCGCTGGCCACCACACCCTACTTCCTGGGCTACATGAATCAGCTGCGGGTCAGGGACTACTCGAACGCCTTGTCCGCCCTCCACAGAGCCTTGGACCGCAGTCCCGTGCGGCTGATGAGCCAGGAGAAGGGCTATCAGTACTTTTGCGTGAACCTGGCCGTGCTGCATGCCACCTTTGGGCATAAGAAGGAAGCCCTGGCCGCGCTCAGGGAGAGCATTATGCTGGCTCAAGAGCACGGCGACAAGCGGAGCCTGAATTTGGCCAATACCTGGCACAGTCTGCTTAGGGATGAGCTGCCACTGTCTGCGGTTTTAAAAAGCGTGCAGGAGGCCAGCGACGTGAATGGTTCCCTGCTGCAGAACTACACTCTGGCCCTGCACTTTGCCGTTAAGCTGGGCACCGTGGCTGGCTATCAGCCCCTGCGCCTCTTCGATCTCCTCCAGCACAGCGACAATCTCACCAATCGCAACAACCTAGCGGAGCATGCTTCCGAGGCTTTGTCCTTGAGGAGTGCTGTGTGGTGCGCCTACGGCAGGCACGAACTGGCAGCTCTTTACTCGCAGGTCTTGCTTACGACCCGGGATCGCTTTGGCAATGGCTCAGCCGGCCTGGGCAGCGCCTTGGCCAGCTATGCTCTGTGGCTGCAGCTGCAGGGAGAGCATAAGCTGGCCAAGGTTCTGCTGCATCGGGCCAAGGAGCGCTTTCCACGATTGCCCGGTGCCGAGGGCTGGATGATTAGCCAGTGCCATGTGGTAATCCAGGCCGGGATCTACCAGTGCCGTTGGCATGACGCCCTCAAGGCCTGCGATCAGCTCTACCTGCTGGATCCCTCGGACGCCATTATGCAGCGTGCCTCTATCTACGTGGCCAAGCGGGAGTTTTTCAATGCGCGACGGCTCCTGGACAAGCTGGCTTCCCAGGAGGATTTGCCTTTTCTCTTAAGGATGAGGGTCCAAGTTCTGCTCGGTTACTGCGGCATGGCCGAGGGACGCTTCTCGAGCGAGACTACCTTGATTTTGCTGAGGGTAGCAGAGAGCATGGCCGATTCCCAGATGGACTACGAGCAGGCCTTGGTGGACCTGTTGCTGGCTCAGCAATTGCTGCTCCTGGGCATGCCCCAGAAGGCCTATCAAGCCATCAAGCGCTGCATGCACGATATACACATCAATGGGGGACTTTATGAGCGTGCCAAGACGGACTTTGTCTTTGTTCGCTGTCTCCTGGCCATTAGTCCTCCGAATAATGTGGAGGAAAGGAAGGCGCAACTGCTCAAGTCTCTGGAGATCCTGGAGCGTGCAGCCAAGTCCTTCAAGAATCTCTCGGCACATGCAAAGGTCCTGGATGTGTATGTGTTCTTGGCGCAGCGTTTTAACGAGTTTGGGGAGAGGAATTTGAGAAACAAATACGCAGGAGAGTTCCGGCGGTACTTCACGGATCATCCGATTCCAAGGGAATATTTAGGAAGTCCTTAGTCCTAATAAAGGTATTATTAAAAGAGGATTTAACCAGGATTGGGCAGCAAAAGCAAAGCTAAAGCCTCTGGTATTTATCTCAAATTTCTTTAAATTTTTAACTCTTAATAAACATATTTTTTATTAATTGGTTTAAACCATAGTGGTTGCTTTTGTTTATACACTGTGTACGCGAACTACAATGCTAACACCTATCTGAAACTTGCAGCTCCTTGTTTTCGTTCGCAGAGGGCGCCCGGTCGTTGATGGATGCTCCAGTGGTGTAGAGATTGCGGATGCTTTGGATATGCTGGCATCCGTAAATGCTGGGCTATGGTTTATAGTTGGCTCACATCCGCGGCGCCCTCGACTTCGACTTCGACTGGGATTGTATTTTCTGTTGGTATTGACAAACTTAAGCTAAACGTGTGGCAAAATTCCCGCAGTTCTCTGGATTTCCGCTGCCGGTTTGTATCTCGTAGAGCTAATATATGCGTATGTGGTAGGCTTTAACGAATCATGGGCAGGCCGGGCGAGGGTCCAGAGGCCATCGCACTGCTGGGACCCAGCAGAACCTGCTTCTGCTGCGACTTTTGCAACTCCTCCATCTGGGCGCGCTCCGTCTCGAAGATGACCGGCGCAAACAGAATGACGGAGCTGGTGAAGAATATCCAGCTGGCATTGCACGAGAACGTGTACAGGCGTTTGCAGCCCGTGACGGTTCCACTGGTAACGGCACCCACCGCCTTGCGCAAAGGTTCCGGGAACATCTCAGTCAGGCCCCAGATGCGTTCGCCCATCGACTCGTCGGGTTCCTGGAAAAAGGGGGGAATTATGTAGGAAAACATTATCTTGGGGAAGTTTTTAAGGGGAAAGTTTTAGGTTTAAACAGGTGGCAGAGGTAAAAAACATGAAAATGGGTCAACTAAATGTTTAAAATATGGAAAAAATAAACTTATTGAAACGCTATAGCATCACTTTGTCAAAAAATACCCCTTAAAATATTTTAAAATTTAAAAACAAGACTCCCGTTAAGTGACCTCTGCCTTTCCATTCATTAACATTACAACTTCATTGACAAAAACCCCCCTTAAGGTCCCTGTGGTAAGGGTTCCCTCCCCCCAATTTGAGGTTAGATTGCCTGCCGTTGTTTACAAACAGGCTCCACTCCAACTTACATCATCGTAGTTCTCCCCCTGAGGCTCATTCGATGGCTGAAATAAATAGAATGGAAAAGGTCGATTATTACAGGGTATTGGCGGTTCGCTCTTGCGGGACAGCTGCTCTCTATTTCACCGACAATTACGTGAGCACGATAAGAACCGTGCGGAGGTGTACGCGGGTATGGGGGCACTTGGGTCCCACGTTTCTCGGGGATTGATTTTACTTACAGCCGCCACTGCTCGCCGCTCGGGCGTCTCGTCCTTGCTACCGCCTAACGATGACATCCCGCTGTCCTTTTCGATGAACTCGATTTCAGGATCAGAGTCCATCAAATCCTCGATTTTCACTGTTTCGGTATCCACTTTTGCGGCTTTGACGGAACGCACACGGTTCGAGAATCACGGGTTCGCGTTGAACGCAACCCTTTGGCAGCACACGCACGAAGGTTAGGACGGACAGACGGCGGAAAATGCAGTTTCCACTGGCATTTAATTGAGCTTTAACGGAAAAACTCTCGCACTTTTCTTTCAATAAAAATTGATTTTGGTTTCCTCGTGAACTTGCTGGTGTGACCAGAGTTGTTTTGGTCTATTATGCCATAACGCGTCGTGCGGTACGAGCGACTAAAAGTACCAGATCGATTTTCCAGCCTAAGACCTATTCGATTGGCCCGACTTATCGATAAAACGCAACGGAAATAAAAAATTCTTATCGCGTTGAATGTTTTCAATTTTTAAAGTACAAAGCACTGTAACAAGCCTTAAAATGTACTTTTTCTTCACTTCCTCCATGAATTCTCAAAAAGTGTTCTTTTAAATACGATATTTTTAGTTCCAACAAGAGCGCACGTCTATTCTTCGAAACAGATACTCACTTTTTCTTCGGTTTCACTCATCGTATTTAAGTTTTAGGGGGTTTTATTAAATACACAATATTTTTTGCAGAGTGGGAATTTTGAAACGTTCTGAAATCAAGCAACACAAATTTACATCTGCTAGGATTTCCGTATAACCGCCTGACAGTGTTTCGAAAGGCTTACTATGCACAGTAGTTGAAAGTTAAATAACAAAACATTTATTGAGCGTTGGTGTACCGTTATTTATTATTTTGCTTCTCCTTTTCCGAATCGAAATCGCAATTATAAATTATGAAATCATTAATATACCTAAACCAAATAAGTTGTATCTACCACTTTAGTATGCATATAGATAATGTCTTAGTTGTTGTGTAATTCGTGTTTTCCAGTACATATACTATATAGGTAATATTAAGTACATATGTATGTAGTTCGATCGTAAACATAAACAGCAATCGTGTTATAATAGTATATTGTTGGGTAGGTATATAGTCCTGCATATATGTTAAGCACATTTAGAGGTCATAAAAAACTACTAGATTGAAGTACATGTATCGGGTATATTCCATATTTAATAGTAAGAATTTATCTTGGAGCTTTGATTCGGTTTTCCATTTTGATTTTTCGGTTTAAATTGGGTTTAATTTGCTTTGCCGTTGCTGTTCTGTTGTAAATACCATACAAAAGTTGTGGTTTGCGTTCCTTGTTTTACCCATTTGACTATTTGTACCTTTGACCTGATTTAAATACGTTCATTATATGTTCTGCACTGCTCCAGCTTTACCCATAAAAGGTTCTAATGTAAATATATATTCCTTTCTAATTCTCATTGTTCACTGATGTTTCAAAAGAGCACTTTTATTAAATATATATATATTCTTGTTTGAATTTCTGTAGTTTTCCAACTGCTCTAAATTTTTATAAAAAAGGATATTCGAAATAAGTAGAAAATTAATCTTCTGAAACCGCAATGCCTTAAATCGATGAGTAATTATTTTACAAAAAATTAATTAGTTTTCTTTACTGAATTATCTATGGGACGGCAATATGCAATGGACTTTAATTTCGAGAGGAAATAATGGAAATAATAATAACAAATGAACGTTTGACTAGACCTTGAACTGAACAATTTCCGCTTTTAAATAGTTTTCCCTTTTCTTGGGCTTTCGGTTACTTATACTCTTGTTTTCCTTTAACAATTTATATGTAATCTGGCCGTTATCCTTAGGTAACTTCCCAAAACTAAAATTAAATTTTACTGTTTTCTTATATAAAGTGTTAACATTTATTTCCTTAGGTCTAACAAGTTTGAAACAATTTTTGTTTGTTTTTGGGGGTATTTGAAACACGCATACATTGAAAGCAGCATAACTACAATAAAATACAAATATATGAATCTGTTCTTGTTCATCTCCAAATTTAGATATATATGCTTTTATTGTATGTTTTTCATATTTTCTTTAAATTTTTCTTTATGCCTGCTCATTGTTTTCGCAGCACCCTAAACACAATATCACTCACGCGCTCAGACTTATCCGAATATGCTTTTATATGTTTATGTGTGTGTGTCTGTATGTTATGTCTGTGTGTGTGTGGTGAAACAATTACTTTAATTTGTGGCAAATCGTCTACAAAAATAACCCTACATTTTTCCATTAAACTTTTTGCTGTTTGCTCCTCCATTAACTTAATTCGTAGAGAAAATGAATAATTTTCACTTTTTACAATCGTCGAAACTTTGAAACTAATTTACATGTGTATGTGTGTGGGTGTTTTTGATGTAACTAAAAAGTTTATAATGTTTGGGTGTGTGTGTGTGTGGCCTGCCTTGCACTTTTTCAAACCCTTGTATATATAAATAAGTTTTCATATTTTTTGTTGTAGAAAATTTTAAACAATTATTTTCCGCACTCTTGCAGTTGCATTATTATTATTATTATTATTATTTTCTGCATGTCTGAGTATATTCTTAATAGCTTAACAATTATGCTGAAGGGGGTAACTCGGCCTGCACATTCCACTCGAAATTGTTGGTTTGCTCCACCAAGTTGGGCGTAAATTGCTTAGAGCAAAAGTCTCGTGAATTCTGCAATTAAAAAAATACAACAAAAGGTTAGAAAAACCATTAAGAATAATTGCTGAAGCAAGTGAAATAAAATGCAAGATTTCCTGGTGGTAAAAGGGTCACAAAAATCAAGTTGACCCACAAATTGTACACAGAACAATTATTATTATGCATTTGTACAGCTTTGGATGTACAAAGGGATTTCTTTTTAATAATTTAAAATAATTTAAAAAGGAATTTGTATATTTTTAAATATAAAAACTACTCAAAATAAATATATTATAATTTAAAATTTTTAATTAACCTTTAAATACCTTTAATTTACCCGCTCTTAGTTATTTTTTCTAGTTTTTTACTTTGTAAACTCAACACAAAATTAAAGCCAATTTCTCGGATAAAATTGAACGCAATAAAACTGATTTGTGGCAAAGGGCTTTTTCCCCTGACAGTTTTGTTCACCTAGCAAAAAAAAAAAGAGGAGGAACCTGCTACAAACACACAGATGAGATAGCCAAACTATATAAACTGTCGCCTCGGGTAATCACACCTCCCAACGAAACGAACTACACTCTCTGTTTATGGACCTGAAATCCTGGTTGAGGTGGTCCGCTGAAGGCGGCGTACGTGTTGCTCCGGCCAATCGTCCAATTCGATCCGGCACACACAGTGCAGTGTCAGCGAAATCGAGCGGCCAACGTTGCGTATACGTTATATAGTACGTATACGTATGGGTATGATGTCGATGTCGCTGATGTGGATGCCGGTGCAAAGTAAATAGAGCAAAGGCAAAGGAAAGGCAACGAAAGTACACTTGAAAAAATATATACCAAAAACTACAACAAAATTAGCTTCTGGAAAAAATTGAAAACAAGACCAGGGACATTGTTTTACATTTTAAGAATTATTTAATTTAATTATTTAATTTTTATAGGAACTTTGATAACTTTTTTATTCAACCTTTTTTCCGAGTGCTGCAAAATGAGTAAATAAATTGCAGATGCCAGCAAACAAATGGTCGGCGAGGTTGCGGGCTGGGCTCGAACTTTGTCTGAACTGAGAAGGGGCCTTTGTGGGCGGTGCTGACATGTCAATGCGTTACAAGGTCAAAGTATCAACTAGCGAGGCGATGGCATATGAACCTAATGATACAAGGGATTCCACGTCGGACAAACACACTTACACCCACCTCTATAGAAAAAAAAAACACACACACGCACAACACAAAAACACTAACAAAGAGGACACTCGAGCGAGCTGTGTTTGTGCATGTCCCTCATATTAGTTTAAGTTTATTAAACCAATTTAATGCCACGCAAGGGAATCCCAGTGCTGCCGTTTTTGCTGCTGGTTGCAGGAAAGCAAGGGGATGTGGAAATATAGGGGATACCCACCCGGGTACTCTTTTTCCACTTTGTTCTGTAGGTAACTGCATTAAGGACTCGTTTCTTTTTGTCTTTGCTGCAAGCATTTGGTGTATCAAAAAGTTTTTTTTTATGCCTGAAACTTAAATGCAGAGTGACCCCTTAAGGAAACTTTACGACTAAATGATACCTTTTTGGGTGGGGAAAGTTTTTACTTCTCCTTATCAAAAAGACATTCTGCTTTTACTATTCGCTTGATAGGAAAGTCTTCATGTTTTAAGATTAAAACTGGGTATATTTGCATTCAAATTTGATTATTGTGCCTAAGATAAAGTACTACAATTTGTAAGAATAGTGGAAAATATTTAAACGTAGATTGTATAAATCTTAAAACCAGTTTATCAAATTTTTAAATCCGAAATAAAATAAAATTTTCCAAAACGTCTTGATTGCATTTCTTTTCCCTTAAATATATGCTTTAAAATGTAGTTACCTTTGTTCAAAGGACCACATTTTGGTTTTAAGGAACCTATAAACCCAGCTGTACTATCTCGCTAAGACCTCGTATAAAAAGAACTTTTACGAGTAAACAAACAAATAAACATTGCGCCGCATTAGGCGAACTCCTGTTGCTGTTGGCCGAGGTTAATAAACTTTGCGGTGGACACCGGTATTTGTCTAGCTGATTTATGAGCGAGCAGTTTTCGGGTGCGTTGGACAAATATTGACACAAGTTTATGGTATTTTATGTTACCACTTGATTAAGGCCCAGACGGGAGCAAATGCAGCTAAAGCCGAAGCAGAAAATGCAAGGATACTTTAAAAAATATGCAAGGCAATTTTTTTTAAATATTTTTTAAATAATATAAACCAAAAAAAGGTATGGGTTGGCCCTTTACTTTATTTTTTTATTTGTCTTAAAATCATAGAAAAATAAAAAGAAAGTTGCAATTTATATACCCTTACAGTTTTCAACTGGATAGAGGACCAACTTTGAATCTTTCATAACATTTATAGGGTCAAAAAAGACTCCTCCACTGCTTCGCAAGATGCTGACTAAAATTATAATTTTCTGCAAGGCTATAAAAATGCCAAGTAAATTGTATTTTCCCTAATTTTTTTGCCAGTGCACACATGTCCTTCCAAGCGGACGCCTGCGTCAGCATTGTCCTTTCTCTGCGGCTGCACTTTCACTCACACACTCTTGCACTCTCACACACTCACCCTCGTAATTGATGCGCCCGTCCTGGTCCAAGTCGGCGATGACCAGGAGCTGCTCCAGCTGCTGCTCGTTCAAGGGCTCGCCAATCATCTCCATGGCGGTCTGCAGCTCGTCGCGCGTTATGAATCCATTGCCATCACGATCGAATACTCTGTGGGGTGGGGCAGTCGCAGAGGATTAGCGGGATATAGCTGAGGATATGACGGGAATACCCACCTAAATGCGGCTATCAAGTCCTCGGTGACATCATCCGCCTCGTCCACCGGCTTGCTGTTGCTGGCACTATCCTCGGGTTGCTGCTGGTCGTCCCGCAGGGCCTGGATCCTGCCGACCCATTGCAGGAACTCGGCCTCGTTGATTAAGCCATTGCCTGTGAAAAGGGGAGGAGATTGCAGGTGAGAAATCGAGTTCAATGAATTTTGTGGCAAATGGCGACACTAAGCCAGAGCAACAGTCGGGTTTCCATGAAACTTTCAAGACGATAATTGGATGCACAGGGGGAAATAGGTGGTTAAAATGCACAAAAAAACAAGTAAACTCTTGAATTATTAATTAAATATGAAGTCTAGAAATTCCTAGAAGTTTGACTATAATTTCTCACAATTTATTTTCTAATAAATACAAAATATTTCCCCGTGTATCAGAATGGCAACATTTTTAGCCAGCACTTTTCCCAGCACCAAAAACTGAATGCATTTTCATTGTTGAACCCCTTCGTCCGCGTCGTTGCAAAATGTTTACACGCCTCAGTCCGCGCACAACAACGAGGACATCCTTTGTTGGCCCAGGACATGCTCCTCGGCAGGCAGGCAGCATCCTAATGCTGCGCTCAGGTGCTGGCATTGTCAGAAGCATTTCCGGCTGAGATCTCCGAGACCATTAACATGCCAAAAAAAAAAAGGAAATACGCAAAAAATCAGAAAACCGAAAAGCTTAGGCCAAATCCTAAGCCGAAGCTGCAAGTGAGCTCAACTTTTTCCTGCTGCTGAAACTTTTATAATTAAACGCAGAAGATATGGCCGTCCGGAAAACCTTTTGCGCTCTGCTCTTCGGCCTTGACCTTCACAGCCATAACAACAACAAAAATATAAAGTAAAAGAAAAATAAATGGAAAAAATAGCAAAGAGGAAAACAAGCCAGAAAGGAACTCGCTTTCACTCTCACTCTGCGTGTGAATGGGAATGAAAATGAAGTCGAAATCTGCGATAATCTTCTCCAGCATAAATTTTCGTGGCCAAAGCCGAAAGGATATAAAAAAATATATAGGCAAGGTGGCAAGAGAGGTATGTGGGGGTTGGTTGGCTTATCATTCGCATTTTCCTCTCTAATTGCAATTTGTCTGACCAACCAGCAGCCATAATTAGAATTGCTAATTTAGTTGTCGGTCAAAAGAAAGTAGATCAAGTTGGAAAATAAACATAAATAATTTAATTAAATGAAAAGGCAATAAAAAGCTAGAGACGGCGCATTAAAAAACTTGATTTTATGTTTAATAACAACTCATAAATATTTAAAGAAGCTCTTTGGCTAAGAAACTGCCAAAGATTTAGGCTGATGCCCGATGAATTCCAAACGAGCTGCTGGCATTTAGCTTTAAGTGGCAATGTCATTATGTTTGCTAGCATCAAAAACGCATTAAGGGTCACACAACCCCGCAACAATTAGACGCACTGCAGCGGAGAAGAGTTGCTTTCACACACTCAACTCTGGCTGAATACAAATATTGGTTCGTCGTCAACATATCAGGCTGATGATTGCTTGGGGTATTTGCTCATATGTTGCCACACACACAACATGGTCATACATGACCCATTATTGTCGCTTTCAGCCTCGACCCGAAGCCCATCTTCCTCCATTTTCCTGACGCTGTTTTTCCTGCTTTTCTTGTCTGGGCTGACATCTGGGTGACATTTGTGTATTGTTGAAGCGCTGCTTGAAAAATATTTTCATTTGCGCTTAGCGGCTTTCAACCTACTTCTAAGGGGGCGTTTCCCTCTCTGCTACTTGGTCATGACATTTCCCAGGATACGGAAAGGGAAAGTATTTCGTCAAGAAAATAGGGATTTGCCAGATCATAACAACTAGGGTGTTGGTTACAGAGATGTAATTGTAAAAGAAAAATATTGAAAATGTTCCCTTTTAAATTAAAATATTTTCAAAATATTTCTTTGCTCTTGAAAATATTTAAATATTATTTCTTATAACCCTTAAACAGAGTATCTCCGATCTAGCTAGTTTGTTGATTTTTTTCCTTTGAGGAAAAGATTCTCTTTCCCCATCATTCGTAATAGCTTTTCTCAAGGGCCAGGCCCCCATTTCTTGAGAGGCCTTCCTTTCCGCCTTCTTCCTCTTGGGGTTTTTTCTTTTCTTCATTTTTTTTTTTTTAAATACGAAAACCAAATGCACATTATCTCTATATCTGCCTCTATCTCCGCCAATGTCTGTGTCAGCCTGCAAAAAGGACAAGTCCAAGGATAATGAAAATGGCTTGGTTATATGTACGTTGATGTTGACGTTGCCGCCATTGTCGTCGCTGGGTGTCCTTTTTTTTCTTGTTCCTTCTGCGCCATAAGGACATGCCTTGGCATTGCCAGCGACGAGGGCGTTTCTGGCTGCGACTGTTTGCCGCACATTTCGGTAATGTCCTGCATACAACGTGTCCTGCGCCAGAGCTGAGCTCCTCCTGCCACAAAAACACATACATATGTCGGTGCTCACTTGGCTCGTTAAGCAGAGCAGCGAATTTTCCAAGCTTGACCTGCAGTTTGCAAGCATTTCTTCTTGGCATTGATCGATGGCTGGAGTGGAGCGGCGAAAGGATAAAGTTCCAGGCTCTATTAAGTTATTTTACAGGGGCAGTCGAGTTGGGAAAACTTGTTATAAACGGAATAAATCAATCAAGAAGTCGAAAAAAATATAAAATATATTAATTTTCAATGTTTTTAAGATGAACAAATTATATTGTTCTTAAGTTATTGTAGAAATTATCTATAAAAAATAATTATTCATAATTTATTAAAGAAATTATCTATAAAAAAATATATATTTTATGCTAGAAGGACTCAAAATATCCTCTAAAAAATATATTTAATTCTTAAACTGCTTCTCTCCCCGTAAAGTCACCTCAGGGATTGCTCTTGATCAATCACAGCTTCTCGATGAGCGACACCCAATGACAACTGGCATAACAAATGGCTCCTGCGGCCTGCAGTGCTGCATTTCAAGGGGGGCTCTCGTCTGTATGTGTGTTGGTTTGAGGTGTGTTGAGGCAACAACTTCATGCCAAAGTGTAATCAATTATTGGCAAATGTAGTTGCTGGTTGCTGGTTGCTGATGTTGCCAGTTGCCAGTAGCTGCTAGTTGTTGCTGCTGACCTCATGCCAGCAAACGGAAACGGAAGTTCGCTTGTGGCCCTGCGTATGTGTGTGTGTAAAGCACTCTTGTTTGATTGTTGCTCAGCTCTGCTATGTAAGTATGTGTAATTTGGCCACATTTGAGCTTGTAAAACAGGCAATAAATGCTGACTAACACACAGAGAGAGAGGCAGTGCCTTTGATGGCCAATAAATTACCTTGGTGCAGCTGGGGCCATTAATTGAATCGAGTCAAAACTTGGTAACTCGGCCAACGTTGCGTATGTGCAATGTCTGGTGCTAATGCGAAATTTGGCTTAGAGGAATGCAGTTCAAGGCAGTGGGGCTTCTGGACTGAACTTTGAACTTAGAATAAGTCTTCTTTAACACCCCAAAACATTTTATTGCTGACTTTCACCCTCTTTTCATGTTGATTTCTTTTTTATTTTTCTCCTTACCTTCCGGCCAGCCATTGCCACTCCACTTGGTCTGCAATTTTCAGCCAAATTTTCGTGGAATTTTCACTGTTGGTATTTTAAGCTGTATTTAATTTCGCTTCTTCGGCTCCTTTGGCTCCTTGGGCTCCTAGCTGACTCCTTCTTGGCTGTTTCTTTTGGCCACTGGTTATGTAAATTCTGGCTCAAGGGGGAGTCCGTTGAAATTCGATTAGAGCAAATGCACAAAGGCTGTTTGTGGGTCTTGTGGGTGGTGCAATTGCGTCGACAGTTGTGGCTAATGTAAAGCACAGCGGCTGTGGTAGTGGCTGTGGCTGTGGCTTTTGGCCATGGCCAAACTAATTTAACATGGCGCGCACACACACACACATACACAGAGAGAAAGACACATTCCCCGTGGGCCTGGCTTTGACACTTAACAACTTGCCTAATAGGAAATTTAATGGCTAGCGGCTGCTGGCATTTATGTGGATTTAGCGCCTAAAAGCAGGCAACCAAATCGCTGTCACATCTGTGCCAACACACACACACACTCACACAACACGCACCCACAAGGCCCAATCGAAATTAATTGTGCGGCCTAAGAGCGTGCCACAATTACTTTTAAATGTCAGCGAACATAAATTGTCAATGGTCTGCTTAAGCGGCATTTGACCTCGCAAAATAAAAGCAAAATAAGAAAAAATAATTGGGGGGAAAAAACCAAGAAAAATCCAAGGAAAAAACCTAAGCGAAAAACGAAGAAAAAACTGTTGCTCGCGTGCTACCTTCGCCGCTAGCCTGGCCGTAAAGACACGCATAAATAAAAGGCTCTGCTAGGTGGTCACTTAGCAATGTTAGAATGACTAAATCAGCGTCGTCTCCCTCCTGGTTGCTGCCCAGAAAGTGTCATTGAAACCCCAGGAATGTTAATGAAGCCATAAAGTGCACGCTTTTGAGCCAACATTCAACAGCTTGGGCAGCCCTTAATCGAAATACCAGCGCACAAATTCGAGCCAAGAAAATATCAAGTAAGGGGCCGCAACCCACAACAAAAAACAAAGTAAAGTGTGTCTTTGTCTATTTTTTCTTTGGTGCTCTTTTTTGTGGCCACAATTTGCTGGCCTTTTATGTTGATTTGGTTGCCTTTGATGGGGTTCAAGGACCTCGTTAATATGCATTTTAAATCGGAGAAAAGTTTCGATTTGCCAAGTGGATATTGGATATTGGAGAACTTGGAGCTCAAGTTCTGAAAAGTTTGAGAGTCAGTTAAGTAGAAACTTTAAGTTGTATTTAAAAATGTTGAGTATTTCTTGTTTAAATTTTCGATAGATATTTCCCATTTTTCTGCCATTTTCCGCTGGCTTTGAAACGATTTTCAAAAACCCAATTTTAGTCGGATTTAGTTATAATTTCCATTGAACTTTTCGTTTTTTTTTTGGGGCCAACAGCAGGCTTTTATTTCGTCTGCCTGCCGCACATGTTGTTGCCTGTGTTCCGTGTGTTGTTTGCTGTCAGCTTACAAGTCTCACACGCGGCGGGGAGTGTGTGTGCGCTAGTGTGTGTGTGCGGGTGTGGCTGCAACACTCGGCTGCCGTTGGCAGCCATCAAAGCGTCCCTCTCCCTGCTTCCGGCCTCGGTGGCCCCACCCTTTCTGTCTGGAGCAGGGCGGCTGTCAGCAACAGTTGCCTGCTGTTATATGATAAATGTCACTCGCCCGCAAACCAATCCCTCGAGCCAGGGCTCCCTTTGGGATCCTCCTAGTGGGGTTTGTGCGCCGCGAACGTGACCGAGTTTAAATTTACAGAGTTTATGTTGCACTGGCAGGAGTCTAATGCAGTTGACCAATATTTAAATAACCTGTGAAGCGATTGACCGCAATACAATTAACGAATGCCGAGCACACAAAATGTGACATAAATAGGCTGTGAAAACGTGGTCACGTCTTTCGGAGTCTTTAATTTATGCAGGCACTTGGAGAAATAAATAATTGGGAAAAAATATAATTTAAATTTTATGTAGTCTATAGAAATGTTTTCTTCATTTCCAAAGCATCTTCTTTGCTTTATCTACAATTTAAATATTTTATTTTTATACTCCAACCCCCTTATAGTATTTGTTTCAGTGCACAACCTATACTGCATTTTATCTATTTAAAGGATAAGCCCATTATGGCCATGAACACGTAGTGGCCCAGACAACAATTGCATATTAATGCAGGAAATTCAATTTTCTGCCACGTTGCCCTAATTTAATTATAATATGCACAAACTGCAGCTTAAATTTATGACTGAAAAGTAAATAAAATACAAATTTCAACATCCCTAAAGAATGCAACAAGCCGGAAAACGGCCCCTGTCCCTCCATGCTTATCCTCAATATCCTTATTATCAGGGAAAAGAAAAATGCTTTTACAGCTTTCCTCCAGCCTTGACTGGGGAATTTCTATAATAAAAATTGCATTTCCTAACGAGTAAATTAAATGAGAGAAAACTTCTGCCGGCAAAGGAGGGAAAGCAAAAAATAAACTGGCCTTAAAGGGGCTTCCTATATATCCTTAGCTTGTCTTTCTCAGGGAAGAAAAATGAAAAAAGCTTAGCATACTTATTGGGATTGGGTTTCTGGGAAGTC